>PVJX010022923.1:0-29917 GCA_004027295.1 Dolichotis patagonum
TCTCTTCTCTTCTCTCTTCTCTCTTCTCTCTTCTCTCTTCTCTCTTCTCTTCTTTTTTCTTTTCTTTCTTATTTTGCCACAAGGTCTCACTAAGTTGTTAAGTTGCCCAGGCTGGCCTCAAATTTGCAATACCCCTGCTTCAGTCTCATAGGACTATTTTACCATTGTGTGATAAGTTTAATAAAGTATTTATGTTTGTTGAGATTTAACAAATGAAAATGATATGAGTTGAAGAAGGATTATTTATTTTGTAATTCAAAGTCTAAAGCATTTGAAGTTTTTCTTAAACTTCTTTTGTTACCTTATTATCTATCACCTCTTGTTTCAGTTGAAGGAATTCTGCTTGTGACCTTAATGTGTAGGTCAGCTATGATTTGGCCAGAGGTTTTGCTTCAGTTCCTTTTTTTGACTTCCTTGTTTCTCTGGGATCAAGAAAGCTGCCTCTGGATTGATTTCAGCTTCCCTTAGGCCAACAAAACCAGAAAGCCAATTTCAGTGTGTAAGCTTTAGTTTTTCTCCTTTGATATCCTCGCCCATGTTTCAGTGCAGTAGTGATCTTTAATATGTTCTTGGTAGTCATGGATCAGGGCAAAAACACATACACATTCCCTTGGATGAATAATTCAAGTCAGGAAGCAAACTCTGATATTAGTTTGACCACTATTAGACCTATGACTATAATTTTTAAAGTTTGTAAGTATTAACTAGTAGAATAGTACTAGTAGAGTAGTAGAGTAGTTTGTAAATATTAACTAATAGAGTAGTAGTATTAACCAAATATGAAAAGTTCATATTTGGTTTTTGTAATGTCATTACTTCATAATTTTATTTAAGACAATTATAGGGCCTGAGAAATAGAGGAAAGGATACTTAATACTTGTTACAGCTGGAATCTTTGACAAAGATGGTGTTTTAAGAGTATTACTGTGGGTCATTCAGTGGTTCTTTCTGAACAAAAAACAATAGATTTACTTTTCTATTAGTGTATAGGAAACTTTTCAGCTTGCAGATGGAATGTGTTCTTGAATCAGTAAACTCTTTGTATAGTTGGACAATATTGAAAACTGCATTTTTGTACTGTGATAAAAATTTGAAAGAGCAGGCTGCAGCCTACATTCCCTGCTCCTCCATCCCAGTGTGACTTGGCTTGGTTTGCACCAGCACACAGAAATTACCACTTTGCCGATTGACCCCATGCAGCAGTTTCACGGCTGGTTGTTCTTCCTTCACAGCTTCTAAAATAACACTTCTTGGTTTGCTCTCTTCCATTTTTATTTTCATTTTCCATTTTTTGCTTATTTTTCCCATGTGCTGCTTCAACACGAGTTCCCTAAACTTCTTCCCTGCCTGTGCCTCTGTGCTTCTTGTTCAACATGCTCTTCCTGGGAAGTCGGAGATCTTCGAGACAGCTTTCCTACTCTATTTCCCTGATTGCCACTGTCCGTCCTGCTGGGGCTCCTAGCCTAGGCCCCCATTCTGCCTGTTTCCATGTTCCCTACCCCTGATTTCCGTGGCCTATTAACCCCACAGACTTTAGGTTTTCTCTTACAGTTTTTCAGTCCATTAGGTCCCCAGATGATGATGATGATTGTACCTCAGAATCTGTTTCTCAGGCCAAATGACCACATTTATCCCCTATGTCAGCCTGCTACCTTGGTTGAACCCTTATTCCTTCATGCATACATTGTTTTGTCAGTTTCCATCTAGTTTCCTTAATACCAGCCTTTTCTCATTTTCAGTCTATCAGGGTCATCATCCTAAGAGGCAAATCTGATATCACTGTCCTGCTTTAAAAATTTCCATTGACTCTGTCATGTCTTTGAATTAAATGTTCATCACCTTAGAGCTCTTTAGTATGGCATTTTCATCCTGCTGTCAACCTAGTTGACTAGGTCTCCATTCTTACTATGTCATTTCCATGTACACTATGCTTGCACCTAACTTTACATATTTCCCTCTAGGATCAAGTGGTAACTTTCATGGTATAAGCTTAGCTACTAGGTCTAATAGTATTTTCTCTCTCTTAACATTTATTTTGTAATTACACAAGCAGTATCCTGTAGTATTATAATCATATAAAGTATAAGTAAATAATAACTGCACAAAGTGCTACAAATATGCATGGAGCTTACTAACAACCCTGTGACTGGTAACTCATGAAACCAGTAGGGAATTTTAAAATATTATATGACACTAGCATACAAAAAGGATTCTGGTTAGCAGGACTGGTTCTGGTCCAGACTCTGCCAGGGTTTAAGGCCTATGTGCACTTCATGCATACATCAGGTTTTTTTTTTTTTTTTAACTGAGAAAGGGTAATTGTATTAAACATTGAATTATTTCTACTTTTAAAGTTCTTTGTTGATGTTTTACCTAGCCTTATGTGTTGATCCAATGTGAAAACTTTTCTCAGAGTATTTTAAACTTTTGGAGGTCCTGTGTTTGATTTCTCTTGCACTTTTCTAATGCTGAAGTTCACTGGTCTCTCACTGCATTTCTTTCCAAGGAGGCACTTTCATGGTAACGGTCATTCTGTTTTTGTTACATCTTCTCATTTTAACCCTTAAGCTAATTTCACTTCTCATTTTCCTTCTCTTCCTTGTCTGTTGCAGTGCTGTGGGAAGAAGGTAGCTCCAAGACTATAATACCTGCTGTGTCCAGTAGTTGTGAATTTGCTGTGTTCTCATTCAGACACATGCTGCTCTGGCTCATTGTAAATTTTGCCCATTTTACCCAAATAAAGTAATTTACCTGATAAATTAGAAATTGATTGTTAAAATATCTTTACTCATAGTCTTTATAGAGAGGAACAGGGGCTGAGGAGTTGGTGGTAGAGTAAGGACCAAGGATAAGTAGCAGTAGGGACACTGTGGGTTTGGTCAGTTCATTAGTGTGTTCTGTTTCTGCTACATGGATGAATAGTTAGTTGTCTACATAATGGAGATGCTGTTTTATAGGGGTACATGTGCACTTCTGGTGTTCATAGGATTGTTTGGATGAGAGTGGGTTTGTCAACTTTAAACCCTAGAGGACTAGAGTACCGCCCATAATTAGTAATTTCCTATTTTAAAACTATTTCTTAAAAAATTTCCCAACATATTTATTTATTTCTCAGTTGAAATTCCCTTTATAAAAATATAAATATTAAAATGTCTATTTCTTATACTTTCTCTTTAGCCTTATGACCTTTTAAAAAGTTTTTTCATTGTGTGAAGGTACAGACAACCATTTTGAAGAAAGCAAGAGACATTATGGTAGCCACATTTCCACATTTCCTATTGTCTTGTTTTGAAGTCCTATGTTGCCTGCATTGTTCTGTTTTATTTTATTCTCTTTAAAATAAAAAATAAAAATAAGTAAAATTAAAAAATATTTTCAATATGACTTTTAGACACATTTTCTGAGCATAAAATGTTACTCAAAGTAGTATGAAGTAAGGTGTTTTAAGTAAGTAAGTTTTTATTTAAAGAAGAACTTGCTTTCTGGATACTAAGGGTAAAGGGGCAGCTGATCAGCTGTGTATCCATTTGCATGCCAGGTGGTCCTGTCTGCATCATGTCACCTCCATTCCAGTCAGCTCCACTGCTCTGATAAAATATCATGGACCACATTGCATATACAGCATGCATGTACTTCTCACAGTGCTGGGGGCTAGGCAGGGCAGCAGCATAGGTGGGCTCTGGTGAGGGTCTTCTTCCTTTTTATGTCCTCATGTGAAAAGAGCAAGTACTCTGGTGCATCTTCAGATAAGGACACTAATGCCTTCAGATTAGAGTCTCTACCTTGTGTACTCATTTAGCATTACTTATTCCTTAGAGGCCCCATTTCCAAAGACAGCCACACAAGGGGTTAGGGCTTCAGTGCATGAATTTTAGGGAACATTAAACAGTCTTCCCTTTGGTCTAGTGCAACTTTCCTGAAGGATCATTTGCTGTGGTACAGTCTTTTTATGCATTTTACTTACTTGGATTTCTTTTAAAAATGAGACCTTCAGTTGTCCATTCAGTTTTTGCAGGATTGTACAGACTATCCCTGAGGAACAAGTTGCAGTGGCATGCCCAGGTGTAGGTAACACTGTGACACTGTGAACCTAGAGGTTGAAGAGCTCAACTAAGCTCAACTAAGCTCAAGAGATGAGTCAACTAAGACTCATCTCTTTGCTTTCATCTCTCATCTCTATGTTGTAATAAACATTCCAGTTGCCTGGTCAGTCTTGCTTATTTAGTTTAGTTTTTTTGGAGGAGGAGTTGGGTTTCAGATTTCTATTTCATGCTTAGAATTACTGTGGGTTTTGGAGAAGAATATTTTAAACTGGGTGAAAAGGCAAAATATGTGGAATCAAGAAGTGAAAGCACAATTGTTTACAGTTCAGTAAGTAGTTGTGGTTAAGAAATGTGTCTGTTCATCATTGACAGATGACTTAAAATTTTATAGAGGAGCATTAATTTTTCTGCAGAAAGTAATTATAGTATTTACAGGATAAGAATATGAATTTCCATAGAACTTGTCTTTTAAGTATTATAATCTAGATGTATTTAAAATCTTACGAATTTTATCCTGAAATTATCTGTGAAATCAATCTAATGGCACCTTATAGCATTTATCTAGAAACTAAAATTTTTACTTACCAAACATTAACAATATAAGCAGTGATTTAACAGAGGTCCACTTACTGAATATCCACTGCAGTACATCATTGCTAGGTATTTAAAAAGGAAAAAGTTAAAAAAAAAAAAGCCAGATATGATAGTGTGTGTCTGTAATTTGGCATGAATGTAACAAGATTTATAATAATCATGGTTTGGAGTGACTAATGTCAGTTTTGGCTGAGTTAGAGGTCCTGTCTACACAGGAAAGAGGTGGACTTTTAAGTCTTCACTATCTGTCATATTGTCTCTTCTTTTCTTCCAAATGGTTATCCATATCTTTGCATACGGGGAGCTCATACTAAATAATATAGCCAATCTTTTCACAAGATGTGTAGTTCACTGGCTCCCACTTGCTAAAGGGGGGGGGGCATGGGACAGGGGACAGGACAACATGAGATGTTTGATTTTTAGCCTGTGCGCCGGCAGGCTCACAGCCACCCCCCAGAGAGAGAAGGAGTTCCTTGTTCTTCCGGCACCCCTAGTCAACTGCAGGGTGCAGGTCCCGAGGTGCCAGGGTCTGTCTCCTGCAGGCTGCGGAAAGTCTGCCATACTCACCTGCTATTTCTTTTTGATGAATTGACCATTCCATTTCCAAAGTTCTGAAATGGCCAACAGACCACAGAAAGAATTCTCTTTAGGCTCCTGTTTGAAACCAGCAGCTATAGCAATCTGCTGGCCTTGCTTCAGGGCCAGTTTTCAGTTTTCTTATCTGTCAAAGAGGGAGACTTCTTTATCTATTTCATAGGTTTTTTTGTGGGTCAGTAAGACACTGAATTTGAAAATGCCTTGAAAAGCTGTAAGAATGACAGCAGCAGCCACTGTTACACTCATGCTGAGCCAGGCACTGTGCCATGCAGATGCTTTGTTACCTCCTAGATGGCAGAACTTTTAGGAGCAGTTAGTACTATATTCTTTTGAAAGTGAAGTCACTCTTAATAGAGTGATAAATATAGATAAAGTATTTGAGGATTTGAAAGGGAAGAAGTAATTGCTTCTGGCTGGAATTCAGGAAACATTTTCTGGATGAGGTGATATTTTGGCTCAGTCTTACAGCATTTTTGGAAAATACTGCCCTAATGGCACGGAAATGACCTTTTATGTACTATTCATCTCACTATAAAACAGTCTTCATTGTAACTGAGAATATTCTGCTTGGATTAAAAGTGCTTGAAGCACATAGTTTGCTGTTGGTTGCCCCATACTTTTCTCTCCCTTAAATGAGAGGGAATTTAACTTCATTTTTTTCTAGGAAGGAAAGTGCTGTTTTCTTCATAGGCTTCTGGAGGATGACCTGGCTGGTGGATAGGAGGACATTACTGTCCTACACTCAGTATTGTGGACATGGTGATCCCAGTCATCACTTCCTAAGCCTGCCCAGCTGTGGTGTACAGTGCAGTGTTGATAGCATTATAAAATAAATTGTTTATTTATAAGTTATTTGCAGCAGTTCTTGAGCAGAGGTCTTACTTTTTAGAGTATTGTTATCATTTTATTGTAACAATCTTCAAAGAAACTGTAGTCAGTGACAGTTTGATTTATCTTACATATATAGCTATTTCTGCCAAACTAATACTTACATGTTTTTGTACTAGCCTGCCTTTTGAAAGAATTCCTCAGGGTCTCTGTAGACTCTATAGAAATCTGTGTTGCTTTCCAATGTGGGTCCCACGAGACGTGAATGAATACCTGAGGAGAGGACTTGTGCAAGGTATACCTGGTGCAGTTGAATCCTACAAGAATTGCCGTGCACTGGACCAAGATCCTGTGCTTAGCTGGGCCACCTGAACTTGAGCAGGGCAACAGGTAGTTGAGTGCACAGGTGGCTGTGGAGTCCTGGGCACTGACTGGTTTCAGCAGGACTCAGGGCAGGTAACAGGTCAGCGTTGTGTTGGGGATGGGCCCTGAGTTCAGGCATACGTTTTAACAGTTCTGAAAATATATCCAGAAGTGTTCCTGTGGCCACCACAGCACCTATCTCTAGGTCTTTTCTCTTTGTTGCTAAAGACCCTAATTCTCCCCCTGTCTGTCCTGGCCAGGAGAAAGAGTGTGGGCTAAAATGATTTTGTTGTTAACCAAACCTGTGTTCCTATACATAGACTCGTCTGTCTTGCAGATTAACTGTGTGTTCCTAGTCAGCCTCCATCCTTAGATACTTACTTTACACCTCCATTCTCTTGCTCCTAGTGACCAGTGGCAGCTTAACACTGGACTTACATTCTTCCCTAATCCTATTTTCTTCCTTACCTTGAGAGTAGCAAGACAAGGACATACTTTAAGAAAGTCGTCCAGGACAGTGCTCTGGGTAGCACATAGCCTAGCTCAGTATGTGGGTACATGCTACTGGCATTTAGACAAAGAAAGGGAAGGGAAGTTTGGGTTTGAGTGCAAAGTGAATGAAGCAAAAGCAAGAAGGAGAAAGAAAGGGCAACAAAATTATACCATAAAAAACTGGCACTATGTTAAATATTAGTTTTTATTATTGACTATTAACCATTTGGGTAAAGTGGTAGAGAAACTCATCTTAGTGTCTGTTATCAGGAAGGTACTAGCTTAGATACTTTGTTAGTTTCACTGAATTAATGTATTTTAATTAAAAAGGACAGAGTAATAGAAAAACATAACTGTATGTACCATCTAGAATTAATAACATGTTAACCTTTTGCCTTTTTGCTTCACATAGTTTTATGATAAAAACAATATGACAGATGGATTTGAAATCCCTTGACTTCCTTCTTGTGTCACAATCTTCTTTCTCTCCACAGGCAGTGGCTGCTCTGACTTTTCTTGTGTCCTCCATATTTTATACATGTGTGACATACATATCCATAAACAACATTGTATTGGTAGTTTTATGTTTTCCTGGCAATGGCATTGAACTCAGTGTCTTCAGGATGAACTATATCCTCAGGCCTTTTTATTATCATTTTTTTATCCTGAGACAGGGTCTTAGTAGCTAAGTTAACAGTTGTCCATGCTATGCTCAAACTCGTAATCCTCTTACCTCAGCTTCTCAGAGTACTGAGCACACAGGGGTGCACTACTATGCCTGACTGTTTTTGTCTTTTATTTGCATTAAAGGTATATATCTTGTTTAATTCCTCTTGTTTTTGAGATCTCTCCATCTGAGATACTCAGGTCTGGTTCAGGCCGTGAAAGTGTTGTGTGTGAATGCACTGTCTTCCTTATTTATGTTGGGTTCTAGCAGTACTAAGATGTATGTCCTTGTCTAGGTCTTTTGGTGCCTGTGGTTTCTGGGTCATGTTTAGTGTTTCTGGGCTATTGACTATATATATTCTCTCACCTTTATCTCTTCTAATTCTCACAGATTCACTGGGGCTGGTGGCGTGTTTTCCATTTCACACATGAGAAAACTGAGAGACTGAAGTGGTAGGTAGTTCAGCCAACTTTGAAAGAGGGATAGTATTCAAATCCATATTGCATTCTACCTGTTTAGATCCAGGGTCCTAATACCCAGCAGTTCATGCAGATCCTCAACTTTTAACCTTTATAATCATTGGAAGAGTTGCATTGAGGTGATTAGTAAACCCTCTATATCTGTCTTGGTTACTTTTCTTTCATTGCTGGGACAAATTACCTGATGCTCAGCATGAAGGAAGGAAAGGCTTATTTCTTACAGTTTGGAGATTTCAATCCATATTCAGTTGGCTCCAAGGCAAAATGACATTGCTGAGAGGCAGCAGTTCATCATGGTGGCTGCAAACAGCAAGCAAACGAGAAAGACACACCTTCTTCTTGCCCTTATACTGTATGCTGGTTCCATCCCTGGGTGGCTGTAGCACTCACATCACCAATCCGTGTCCCGACCCACGGGTAAAGTCAACGAAGACCCTAGAGGGGGTGTGGGGGATAAGATAGGGACAAGAAACACAAGAAATGGAGACAAGGCAGGATTTTGATCAAGTCTCGTTTATTGGCAGAAAATGTTGGATTTTTATAGGGTATGGAGAATGAGGGGGTGAAGCCTCTTGATGTCAACAAGTAACTAGGCAATGGTGGGAGGTCTTAGCTTAATTTAGGGAGGCGCATGGCTTCGGGAACTTTGGGAAATAGACAAGATATGAAGAACCAGAAGCTTAGCTCAGAAGCAGAAAACTGCATTGTGCAGAAACAGAAACTAAACTGATACAATGGCTACTATTATCAAACCAAGGTCAGTCACAAGTCTCTCACAGAGATTTTCCACAGGGAGGTTTCCCACAAATCCGAGCACTAGACAACAAACCAATCACAAATGCTAGATTCAGCTGGGTCCCTGATTGCATGAGACTTGCAGGCGCCACTGACATAAACCATGATAATATCTGTCTGTCCATCTCTACAGATCTATCTCAAAGCAGAGACTCAGAGCAGGTGACAAGAAGGGACGATGTGAGAAATACCAAGAATAGCCATACTCCTTTAGTTGTGATCTCCAAAAGGGTTCAAGTTTGGGAGTAAAAACATGCTTCATTAAATGAGGGGTCCTGGGTTTCCATATACACAACACTATTTCGTCATGATAGAAAAGTGTTACTTAACATACATAAATTAAATGCAACACGCAGATTTTTTTTTATTAAAGAAAAATGTTAAAGTGAGCATGAGAGTCTGTATTTTATTTTGCAAAGTTTGTAGACCATTTTTTCCAGGTGAATAAAGCTTTAAAAGCTCTTTGAATGTGAATCTTTAATTCATAATATTTTATTTACACGTCTTTTTGCACTTCATTTTTTATTTTTTTTTTCAACTTCTAGGTAGAAAATCTGGTATATTAATTGTGAAGATTCTAGAGCTACATGAGGAATGCACCATGCAAGTTGCCATGTGTGAGCAGTTAGCAGGTCCACCACCCCTTACCCCTTGCCAAGGTGTGATTCCTGCACCTGGAGCCAATCTGAAAGTTCTGTTTACACGGGAGACTGCACGCTACCTCCGGGGCCGTCCCCAGGACATCATCCACATTTTTCCTCCCTGGTAAGTGCAAAGAATTCAGTCCAGCAGTCACCAACTGTGAGTATGCCTCACAAGAAAAGCCTTCTTTAAAATCATGAACATTTTAATCACTTTACTGTAGAGAAATGCCAGGAAATAAATCCAGGAATTTACATAGGTTTTATGTAACAGAAGCACTGAATTGTCTTTGCTGGCTTCCTACTTCTGGCAGCAAAGTTTGATAATTTGAGGCAAGGGAAGTGGGAAAACAACTGCATCATTCTTGATGAAGATGTGTGTTGTTTTAAGATCTGGCTGTTTCTGTTTGTATCTTTCTTTTAAAAATACTTTTTAATAGGCACTGTGTGACAGTAGGGTAATATATACTAATTTACTATTTTTTGCTACTCACTAGAATAGCAATAATCATGCCTTGGATAAACTTCATTGACTATGATAACTGCCACTGTGCAAAGCTTCATTTAAGAATAAAAAGCAGGGCCGGGGGTTTATCTCAGCGGTGTAAATGCCTGCTTGGCAAACGTGAGGTCGTGAGTTCAATCCTCGGTACAAAAAAAAAAATAAAAAGCATAAATTAAGGCCTAATATAATTGGCCTTAATCTATTAGATCAGAAATTATTTTCAGCAATATAGTATTTACTTCCTTTGCATGTAATATTTTCACTATGAAGAGAAGAGAACCTTATTTCTTTTGAGGTAAAATTTTAATAGCCTTGTTTTAGGAACTCATTATTACTTTTTGACACTGTTTAATGTTTCATTCTTTTAAGAAATCCTCATGTTTGGAATTGACAAGAGTTTTAAAATTAAATTTTTCTTAGAGGAAAGATCTCTTTAGAGTGTCCACGCCAGTGATCATCACTTCTTGGTTTCTGCAGCGCTGTCCACAGAGTTCCTCAGTGGGCATGGATTCTCTCAGAGCACTGTCTTCTGGCTTACTTACCGTCTACCCTGCATTCCTGCTTCTGTTCTTTTTTGGATATTTTTCATTTTCATTCTTTGAGTAATGTTTTGCTCCATAATTATAGCATAGGCTGAAAAACAAGAGTGACAAGAAATTCACCTTTAAAATGATTATTTGCTTTTAAGTGATATGTTAAGTTCTGACTGTTTTTAGCCAAAATATTGTTCAGTGGAAATCGATTTTACTTTCTAGAAAGACAAACTGGTATGTTTGTATTAACAAAGCTATATGGTACCAGATATTAGTTCTATTTTTAAGAATGTAGCAAACATATGGAAATGAAACTGTCTAAAGTAGAAGTAATTCCATGAATTTCTCTGGAGTCATTTTTCAAAATGACCAACCCCCCCAAAAGAAACAATTATATTAATGTAGTTAATAAATATAAGTACCTGAAAGAAGTTTGTTCTTTTTACATTTTTTTATTTTGATTAGTATATGTTGATAGTACATTATGATTGCATTCATTGTGGGGAATTGGTACGAATACATAAGATCTCAATATTTTTTCCTCTTTTCCTGCAACCCTTAAAATATTTTTATTTTAATTTTTTGCCGGCATGAAATTATTTGTTTTTTTAAATCCTTATCAAGTCATAAATAAAGATTGACACCCAGGCCTACTTACAGGCCAAAGAAACATAAAACACATAAAATAATTTACTAAATCAAGGTACACTTTCAGATAACATTTTTTTTTAATTTCCCTTATTTTCCTGTTGTTGGTCTTTTATTTTGCACTTTATGTGTTGGGTTTTTCTTATAAGAGAAATTATGTGATATTTAAGCTTGTGTGTCTAATTTACTTCACTTAACATTGTGGTCTCAAAGTACATCCATTCTCCTAAAGATGTCTGTAGTTTATCTTTTTATGGCAGAGTAGTACTCCTGTGTATAAATACCACATTTTCTTTAGCCATTCATCTACTAATGGATATATAGGCTAGTTCCAAGATTTAGCTGCTATGAATTGTGTTACCGTAAACTTGGGTATACATGTATCATTGTAATATGATATATTTTAATTCACTGGGGACAACACCTGGAAGAGGAATAGCTAGATCAAATGGAATTTCTAGTTTTAGTTTTTTCAGGAATGTCCACACCAATTTACATTGTACTCATTTACATTCCCACCAGCAATGTAGGATTCCTTTTTCCCTGCAACCTTGCCAGCATTTGTTACTCTTTGATTTCATTCTTTCTGGGTTATGATGGAATCTCAGTGTTGTTTTAATTTATATTTCTCTAATGGCCAGTGGTGGTGAACATTCTTCAGTGTATTAGTCATTTGTATTACTTCTTTTGTAAAGTATCTATTGATTTCACTTGCCCATTTTGATCAGGTCTTTTATTTGGGGGTCTAATTTTTTTGAGTTCTTCATATTTCTAGATACTAGTCCTCCATGTGAGGAATAGCTAGAAAACTTTTTTTCCTATTATGTGAATTGTATTTTCACTCCGTTTTTTTTTTTTTTTTTCTGTGCCAAAGCTTTTTAATATGTTGTGGTCCCCTATATTAATTCTTCTTACTATTTCCTGTGTACCAGGAGTTCTGTTCCAAAAGTCCTTGCTTATGCCTATGACTTCAAGAGTTTTACCTATTTTATCTTCCAGAAGGCAGAAGCTTTTTAGTGAGATGTAATTCCATTCATTGATATTTTTTTGCTTTGTGGTACAGGAGCTCAAATTCAGGAGCATTCTACCATGCAGGTATATCTCCAACACTTCTGTTTATTTTGTATTTCTTCAAGATAAGGTCATGCTGTGTAGTTCAGGCTTGCCTTGGACCTGCTTTGTAGCTGAGACTGACCTCAAACTTGTGGTGATGCTCTTGCCTCAACCTCCTGAGTGCTGGGATTACAGGTGTGTGCCACTACACCCAACTATCTGTTGATTCTGGATAGCTGTGGTTTCAAGTGTTTCACATAAGTTAGCTTTCAGCAGTCTCAAAATTTTTTATGAAGGTATTTGATTCATTTTGATTTTATGTACATATTGGATAATAGGGATTTAGGTTTGATCTTCTGCTAGTGGGTATCCAGTTTTCCCAGCACATTTATTAAAGAGGCTTTTTTCTCCAATATATATTTTGACCCTTTCGTCACAAATCAGATGGCTATAGATACATGTGGTTGTTTTTCTGTCTTCTGTGCCTTGCATTGGTCTACATGAGTTTTGTGCCAGTACCATGTTGTTTTTGTTACTATAATTTTGTAGTATAACTTGAAATCTGATATTGTTATACTTCCAGCTTTGCTCATTTTGCTCAGGATTGCTTTGGCTATTCTGGGTCTTTTCTGATTCCATATGAATTTTAGTCTTTTTTTTAAATTCTGTGAAGAATATTGTTGCTATTTTAATAGAAATTGTGTCAAAGTCATCAGTGAATCTTCTTTTTTTTTTTTTTTTTGGTACCGGGGATCGAACTCACGGCCGCACGCTTGCAAGGCAGGTGCTTATGCCGCTGAACTAAATCCCCAGCCCCCAAGTGTCAAAGTCATAGAATGCACTTGAGACTATTGCTGTTCTCACAATATTACTTCTTCCAATCCAAGAACTAGGAATGTCTTCCATTTTCCAATGTCTTTATCTATTTTCTTCAGAGTTGTATAATTTTATTGTAGAGATCTTTCACATCCTTAGTTAGGTTTATCCCTAGGTATTTAATTTTTGGAAGCTATTTTTGTTTGTTTTGGTTATAGTGAGACAGGATCTCAATCTGTAGTCCAGGCTGGCCTTGAACTCACTGGGTAGCCTGGGTGGGCCTCAAATTTGTGTGGTCCTACTGCCTCAGCCTCTTGAGTGCTGCACATCACCATACCCAGCTATTAAGAATAGAATTGTTTTCCTGATTTCTTTCTTGGTGGGTTCATTATTGATGTACAGGAATGCTTTTGAGTTTTGTATGTGTTTTCTTTCTTTTTTGTTTTTTATCCTGCCACTTTCCTAAATTTTTTCAATCAGATATAGAAGAGCTCTGGTAGAATTTTTTGGCTCTTCTATGTCAAAGATCATGTGATCTTCAAATAGTGATAATATGACTTTTTCCTTTCATATTTGTTTCCTTTTATTTCCTTTCTTTGCCTGATTGCTACTGCTAATTTTAAATACTGTATTATATAGGAGTGGTAAGAATGGACACTCTTCTCTTTTTCATAATTTTAGAGGACATACTTTTAGCTTTTCTGTGTTCCATATGATGGTGGCTGTGGGCTTGTCATATGTAGCTTTTATCAATTTGAGGTATGATCCTTCTAAAGATGTTTTCTTTTTCTTTTTAATTAGATTTTATTGGTACATTTTAGGTATACGTAACAATCACACTCATCAAAGAGAATTTGTACCTTACATGGTAGAATTTATTTTTTTCCCCATTCTCCTACTTCCCTTCAACCCCTCCTCCTCTCCCATTGACAAAACTTTATTTCCATGTTTTCCTTCTTTTCTCATTTTTTTTTTACTTTTCCCTTTTCTTTCCCTCTCCCTTCTGTTTTGTTCCCCTCCCCATTTGAACATTTTCCTATTACAGAGTACATTTCAGTCCTTATTTATACTTTTGATTTCTTAAGAGAAGCAATGCAGTATTCACACATGTGTCTTGATTTATTTCACTTAAGAATATGGACTCAAGGTGCATCCATTTTCCTAGAAATGTCTTGAGCATATCCTTCTTTATGGCAGAGAGTACTCCATTGTATAAAAAACCACATCTTCCTTATCCTTTCACCAGTTGATGTGCACTTAGGTTATTTCTAACATTTGGCTAATACGAATTGTACTGCCATAAACATAGGTGTTCATATGTCACTGTGATGTGATGTTTTTAATTCTTTTGGGAAGATACATAGGAGGGGAATGGCTGGGTCAAATGGCGAAAGCTGTTTTCATCAGAGTTTGGAACATGAAGAGATGTTGAGTTTTGCTGAAAGGTTTTTCTGTATGTATTGAGATGATTATGTGATTTTTATCCTTGTTTCTATTTATGTGTCATAATAGTATTTATTAATTTGTACATGTTGAACCATCCTTGCACCCATGGGATGAAGCCAGCTTGGTCATGATATATGATCTTTTTAATGAGTTGTTGAATCCTGTTCGCAAGAGTCTTATTGAGGATTTTGTCATTAATTTTCATCATGGATTTTGGCCTGTAGTTTTCTTTTTTCCTGTAGTTTTTGTTGAATCTTTATCTGGGTTTGGTTTTCTTTTCTATTACATGGAGAAGTTTCTTTTTAAATTTTTTATTATTTTGAAGGTAGTGAAATACAACAGAACAAGACAGAACAAAGCCATTTGAGACAGTGTAGTGAAATTGGTACAGAATGTCACAACAGGTTACTGGAATAACAGTAATAGGTGCCGTAGTATATCTCGTTATCTTCACAGTAGTTGTTCTTTCAATCAGGTATAGCAAAAGCAAACCAAATACAGAACGTTATAGAATTTATCAAAACAGAATATTGAATTAGAGCACTATAATTAACCAGAACAAAGCAAAACAGTGATAATATTCTCCTTCAAAGAGGTAATAGAAGGAAATCCCCTCTATTTGCTATGTTGCATATGGTCAACCTCCTTAGAGATGCTCAGATCTCTGGCTCCCATCTATTAATTGGGGGGATGTTTGATTCTCAACCTACGTGCTGTTAGGCTCAAGCCTGCTAACCAGGGAGGCGAGCAGGTTGCTTGGTTTCCCAGTGCCCTAAGTTCCAATGTGGTGTGGATCTTGGGCGACGCTGGCTGGTTCTACCGCTGGGGAGGCTGCTGCTTGCCCAAGCCACAGCTGCTTACCAGGGAGGCGGGCTGGTTGCTTGGTTTGCCAGCGCCCTAACATGGAAAGGTTTGAAGAGCTTTGGTGTTAGTTCTTCCCTAAAGGTCTGGGAAAACCTGTTTGTGTAATTTCTGTGGTTTCTTTTTGCTATTGGTTTCTAGTTTTATTCTATTGTTATCAGAAAGGATATATGAATAATTTTAGTTGTTTTATAATTATTGAAATTTCCTTTATATCCTAAAATAGTCTATAGTCAATCTCCGACTTGCAGTTGAGTTCCATTCTAGCTACTTGTGAGAGTAGGTATTGAAATTTTCCACTATGATTGTATTTGGGTCTATGTGTTCTTTTATGTCAAGTTGTATTTGTTTAATGAAATTTGGTGTGCTAATATTTAGGGCATATATGCTTATGATTTTCATCTCTTCTTGCTGACTTTTTCCCTTTACCATTGTGTTAGTGACCTTCTTTGTCTCTTACAACCTGGTTTGGTAGAAAGTCAACTTTGTCTAATATAAGCTTAGCTATTTCTGCTTGTTTGGGGGCTCCACTTGCTTGGCATATCATTTTCCATCCTTCCATTTTTCAGTCTACATGTATGTTTACAGATGAAGTGTGTCTCTTGCAGTATATTAGATGGGACTTACTTTTCATCTAATCTGCCAGTCAATATATTTTTAAAAAATTTTATTTAAAGAGAAAAAAAAGCAAAACAAAAAAAGGGTAGAAATAATACAGAATTTCAAAAAAATAGTAAGAAATCACTAGTTGATAAATTACATACTGTCATCTTAGAAATAGTTGTTCAAGTTACAGAATTAAAGCATACAGAGTGGACATTGAAACAGTGAGACTGAGAACAGTTCTGTTCAATGATCCAACAAAAATGTAATAATATGGTTATCTATCTTACACATTTAAACATACATGCAATTATATCCTTTAGAGCGCTTACTTTTCCTCTCTTTTTTACAATAACAATTACACATTTTGGGTTTTATTACTCCTACAGTTCTTACTACTTTTTACACTAGAGACACAATGTGATATTTATAAATATGAGTCTTATTTATTTCACTTATGAGGATAGTCTCAAGTTGCCTACATTTCCCTATGAAGGCCTCAAGATCATCCTTTTTTATAGATGAATAATATTCCATTGTATAAAAATACCGCATCTTATTTATCCACTCTGCAGTTGATGGACATCTTGGTTGTTTCCAAGATTTAGCTATTACAAATTGTGCTGCTATGAACATGGGTACACATATATCACTGTGACATGACCTTTTCAGTTTTTCTGGGAAAATACCCAGGAGGGGAATAGCTGGGTTGAATGGAGCTTCCAATCCTAGTCTTCTGAGAAATCTCTATAGTGATATCCATAGTGGCTGCACCAGTCTACACTCCCACCAACAGTGGAGCAGTGTTCCTTTTTCCCTGCAGCATCACCAACATTTGTTATCAGTTGATTTCTTGATGGCAGCCATTCTTTCTGGAGTGAGATGAAATCTCAGTGCTCTTTTAATTTGCATTTCTCGAATGACCAGTGATGGTGAAGATTTCTTCATGTATTTATTTGCCATTTGTATATCTTCGTCTGAGAACTGTGTGTTCATCTCAGATGCCCATTTTTGGAAAGGGTCTTTGAATTTGGGTGGCTTGATGTTTTTCAATTCTTTATATGTTCTTGATATAAGTCCTTTGTCTGAGGGGTTGCTGGCTAAAATTCTTTCCCATTTTGTGGGTTTTCTTTTCACTTTGTTGGTGATTTCTTTTGAAGTGCAGGAACTTTTCAATAATATGAGATTCTAGTTGTTGATTCTTTGAAGTGTTTCCTGTGCAATTTGTGTTTTGTTCATGAATTCTCTGCCTACCTTTATGTCTCCCAAGATTTCTAACTACCTTGTCTTCCAGTAGACTTAGTGTTTCTGTTTTAATATTTAGATCTCCAGTCAATGTATTTTAATTGGAGAGTTTAGACCATTTATATTGTCTTACTATTGAAAGACATATACAAATTCCCATTATTATTTTTCCAGTGTATGATTGATTTCTGTTTCTCATTCATTTAACTACTCTCCCAGTGAGATTTATTCTTTCCCTCAAAGTTGTTGTTGTCCTCATCATCTCTTGTTTGGATTCCCTTTATTATTTATTTATTTGGTACTGGGAATCAAACTCACGACCTCACACTTGCCAGACAGGTACTTTTTCCCTGAGCTGTATCTCCAGCCACACCTTACTATTTTCTGCAGTGAGAAATTGGCAGTCATGAACATCTCTAGTTTATCACGTAAGGTTTTTATTTCTTCTTCAATTTTCAATGATATCCTTGTAGAATATATTAATTTAGATTGACAATTATTTTCTTTTAGTGCTTGAACCATTTTATTCCAAGTCCTCTTGGTCTTTAAGGTTTCTGTTGAGAAACTGGCTGTTATTCTGATGTTTGCTCTATAAATAATTTAATGCTTCTATCTGATTTTTAATATTCTTTCTTTGTTCTAGGTTCTTGGCATTTTGACTATAATGTGTTATGGGAAAGTTCTTTTCTGGTGATGTCTATTCAGGGTTCTAAATGCCTTTTTTTACCTGAGTATCCATCTCATTCTTCAGATGTGGGAAATTTCCTGTGATAATTTTAGGGATTAAATTTTTTTTATGCCATCAGTCATTAGTTCAACATCCTCTGTTTACAATGATTTTTACATTTGTTCTTTTAGAGTTATTTAGGAGTTCTTCTATAATCTTTACCTTGTTTTTTGTTCATTTTTCATTATTACTTACTGAATACCTGACATCATTTCTTCTATTTCATTTTTCTGGACTTTGAATTTAATTTTTTGATTCATTGAGATTTTGATTTCCAGGATTTCTGTTTGGTTCTTTTTCAGAATGTTTACGGAAATGTAACATAATGTTGATTGACTTAATACTGATTCTTAAGGATTGTTAAACCTATGTTATAACGTTCAAGTTGTAAAAATGTTAAGAAAATAAGCATGTGTTTGTATCTGGAAACAGTTTAAAGAAATGTATGTGGTGCCAAGTTGACAGGGGTGGAGTGTAATGGTTGATACATTGTGTCAACTTGAGAAGTTTAGAAGTTTACTGGACTCAGCAGGGGGCGACGGTCCTTACCTTGTAAAAATCCTCATGGCTTGAAAGAGGAGGCCACAGAGATGGTGTGATTCCTACACCCACCCAAGTGCAGGAAGCCTGCTTCCAATATAAGGGAGGAAAAGAGGCTTGTTCTTTCTCCTTTTTGCTCTTGCTGCTTTTGCTGCCTTGAAGAGTTATCCCTGTGCAATGCCACCCTGCTTTGGAGCCTGCTGATTATGGACTGAAACCTGCACATGAGAGCTAAATAAACCTTTACTTCCTTCATTTTGGATATCGGGTATTTTGTCTCAACAATGAGAGAAAAGTAACTATGACAGCAAGTAAAAAGTGAGACTGTAAAATCTGTGCAGACTGTTGATGCACTGAGATTGAATTGCCATACTGTCTGAAGGAGGAAGACTGTGACCTATGTCACACTTAAATTCTATGGAGTATGACTCAGTGTAGAAGGACATAACAAAGGCATCTAGGAGACTTTGGGAGAGGTCCACATGTGGAAGAAAGTGATGATTTGGAATAGGATGGGAAATAATAGATATGGAGTATAGTCTAGAGCTCAAAGCTGCAGAACTGGTTGATGAGTTTGATATGGTTTGGGAAGGAAAGACAGCAAACAAGAAAAACTGTGAAGTTTTTAGATTGAGCAAATAAGTAACTGATGATGCCATGTTCTAAACTGGGGAGGCCTGAGACAGATTTGTGGAGTGTTGTCACTTGTACCTTTTTAGTAGTGGCAATAGCTAGAACCCTGATTAAATGAAAGACTATTTAATTAGGATTTTCTTACTTTTGAACTTAAAATATATGCAGTCATATTTATATATTCTTCTGTGACTTCACAGTTCGACTAAATTTGTATATACCCATTATTGTCCATGCTATTTTGTGTAATTATAGTTTGTCCATTTTCACTGCCATATAGATTTCAGGATTGAAGGAAAACACAATTCTGTTGATGATAGGCATCTGACTTATGACTGATTTTCTGCCATTACTAAAAGAGTCACAAGTACATTCTGTTTTACCTCCTTGCAACATCTTAGTAAGGTACTTTCTTAACCAAGAAGTCAAGTCATAGAGTATATATGTTTACACTTTCTAGATTCTGTCAGATTGGTTTCCAAATTGATGCAGTTAACTTTATGCTAGAAGCACATGACTCCCACATGTTCCTCATGCCTTCCAAGTGTTGACACTGTTAGATGTTAAAATTTTATAATGCTGAAAGAGAAACCCTGTCAATTGGTCCTGTGTCAGTGTAACCCAAGAATGGTAAGTAACAGAGGACTGAGAGCATATAGGCTTATTCATCACTGCTTTGCTTCCTACTTTATCCTTTCCACCTAGGATTCTTTGAAATGAAGAAATCACTGGCTCTTGTTGGGAGCAAAGCAAAGCTAAAGACCTAATCTTTGTTTACTGGATGGGATTATCTTCCTATTGGGACAGCCAGGAAGGCAATAGTGTCCCACCAAAGTTATAGGGTTGAAGGCAAATAAGAAAAGAAAACCAATGCAATGTGAAAAGGAAAAAGACCATGGGAGTAAACTGTAGTCTTTAAAAATTGACAAGTGGAGGAGAGAAAGAAAACAATTATTTGCTTTTACTACATGAACAAAGAAATAAAGCTGGTGACAATTTTCTGTGAGGTTTTTATAGGAATATAACCATAATGTTCTGTGTTCAAATAAATTTGGAAAAGGTCTGCCCAAATGTGTATCAGTTCTTGAATTATAGTACTGTTCAGGTTTCTCTTTTTCTAATGTGCATTATGATTTACAGAAGAAAACAAAAACAGCAGTACCTTATTACAAAGTGCAAACAAACAAATGGATATGTTGTTCATACTCTAAGATAGTGGTGAGTAGAACAGTGAAGGGAAGTGGTATAGAAATCTGTCTCAATCTAGAACACCTACTAATTTAGCAGTCTCTGAAGAATGGGAGAATTAAGACTTCCAGAACTATTATACAACTCTACCCAGATGACTGATTCTCAAGGAAAATCATAAAACATACAAGCAAGCAATAAAATGAGCTGAAAATTATAACAATTCCTCAGGTGTGGTCGAGAAGTTCTACAGAAAGTTTGAACAGGCAGAACACAAGCTCTGTGAACTTGAAGGTAAAGAAAATTGAGCTTATCTCTAAGCCTCATGAGCAGAACGACAAAAAAAAAACTCTGAAGAAAAAGTTAAGGGACTCAAACATTAAACCAAAAAAACTTACATATTATGGAGGTGCCAGGAGGAGAAAGAAAAAAAAAAAACCAGAAAAAAAAGTAATGAAAAACTTTGTTCATCCAGAAACTCTTTATAGAATAAGCTCAGAGACCCGTACCAAAAACACCTTATAGTGAAATTGCCAAAACCCAAACAGTAGTGAAAGCAGCAAGAGAGATGTCATGTACAAAGGATCTTCAATAAGACAGTTTCTTATCAGAAACCACAAAGGCCAGGAGGCAATAATTAACGTCTTAATTAATTAACGTCTTAAAAGAAACTCGCTACCAAATGTACACTCAACGAAGTTATCTTTCAAGAATAAAGATGAAATTAATGTTTCTTAATAAAAGCTGATTATCGTTTGTTACCAGTAGACCAGCTCTACCAAAAACAAGAACAAAAAAATTTGGTAAAGGTAGACAGTTTACCAAAGATCAGTTGTACTTTGGTATACTTGCAAAAAGAACAACAAATTCAGAGGACTCACATTTTCTGATTTCAAATTTTAATAAGAAGTTACAACAAAACAGCATGGTTACTCACATAAGGACAGAGATGTGGACCAGTAGAATAAAATAGTCCAGAAATAAAATCTTATTTATGGTGAATAGGCAGGAGTGCCAAGATCATTCAGTGGTTTATTTGTCAGTGCTAATAAGAGTTTGCAGGGGTGGGGCATGCTCTGAATCAGATTTGCTGCAGACCACAGAAGTTTACAAGACTGGCTGCTCCAGAGTCAAATGTGGAGAGTGAAGGCCTGGAGCCCAGGGCAGCGTACTCTAGGAGTCTACATCAGGTGGCCAAAAGATCCGTGAGGAAAGACCTCAGGGATCTGCTCCTGGAGGTCGAAGGATCTGCACTAGAACATAGAGATTCTATACTTACAGGCCTAAAGGTCAGTGCTGGAAGCTGAAGAATCTGCACCTAAAGCCAACAGGTGACTTCCATGGTGAAGGCAAAGACCCGAGCTCCTCCACAGAGAAGTGTAGCCATCTTTGTCCGTGAGGACTGAAAAGAACAGCTGAAGCTTGTCCAAGGAAAGTCACCTGAAATCCTTCCCTGCCATTCTCCTTTTGTACCATTCAGACAGCAGTCCTCCTTAAAGTGGGCATTTCATGCCCAGAGCTAGCTGCACAAAATTATGTTGAGTGTCCCCACTAAAGATGACAGTCAGCCAACTACCACAGATGGGAAGGACAGGCTTTTCAACAAAGGATAATGGAAAAATCAGATATCCTTGTACAAAATAATGATGTTTGGACTTTCTTATGCAATATGCAAAAGTTAGCTGAAAATAGATAAAAAATCTGAATTTAAAAACCAAGACTAAAACCCATTAAATGAAAATGCAGGGGGAAATCTTCATGACATTGAATTTGGCAATGATTTCTAGAATATAATACCAAAAGCACAGGCAACAAAAGAAAAAATAGATAAGCTGCACTCTCAAAATTAAAATCTTTTGTGTATCCAGGGTTATTGTCAAGAGTAAAAGTAACCTACATAATTTGAGAAAATATTTGTAAATCATACATCTTGTAATGGATGCCAAAATATACTATATAAGGAACTTCTATAATGCAATGTCATAAAAACAAACAACCTGATTAAAAAATGGGCAGAGGATTATAATGGACATATCTGCAAAGAAGAGACACAGATAGGTAAGATGGTCAACATAATCGGTCATTAAGGAAATACAAATTAAAACCACAATGAAATACAAATTCATGTCCAGTAGAGTGGCTTTGATCAAAGATTATGGAAAATAGCAAGTGTTGGAAAATGTGAAGAAACCTGGGAATCTGTTTATTGCTGGTAAAAATTTAAAAAGGTGCAATCACTGTGGAAAACAGATCGATTCTTGCTCAAAAGGTTAATTATCATATGTCCAACATGTTCACTCCTAGGTCTATATCCAAAAGCACTGAAAGGGAGTCAAGCAGATACTTATGCACTAATGTTAAAAAGCATTATGATACTTTTTTTTTTTTTTTTTTTGTACTGGTGATCGAACTCATGACTGCGAGCTTGCAAGGCAGGCGCTTATGCTGCTGAGCTCAATCCCCAGCCCTTATGATACTTAACAGTAGCCATCAGATAAATGGATAAAAGAAATATCGCGTTATATATACAATAAATTGTTATTGTCTTAAAAAGATAGGAGATTCCAATACATGCCAGTACATGGATGTACCTTGAGGACATTCTGTTAAGTGAACTAGAAGGCATAAAAGGACAAATATTATTTGATTTTACTTATCTAATTTACTCTGTAATGGTAAATTCATAAAGAAAGAACAGAGGTTACCAAGGGGAATGAAGAATTACTGTTTAATCAGTACAGATTTTTTGTTTAGGATGATGAAAAATTCTGGAAATAGTGTTTATATTAGTCTGTTTTCCTGGGATGGAACAAACACCTGAGGCTAGGTAATTTGTAAAGAAAAGATAATTGCTCACTTTTATGACTGTTCACCATAAACTCACAAGAGCACTTTGGGATTTTACTCTTTGTCTTCTCAAGTTTCTGTATCAGGAAACCTAAACATAAAGACTCACAGAAAGTAGGGAACACTGCACAGCTAGGTCCTGTCTAACAAAGCCACAGCTTATCTGCAAACCTCTGTGTAGAAGTGTCCCATGGAGCTGACGTCTGCCCAGCTTTTTGTTTCCGAGGAGAGGAGGGGATAATGGGCACATTCTGATTATGAGATTGAAAAAGCCTTAGTAGAGAACTGGCATTTAAGTTAACCAAAGCATAGAAGCTATATTGTGACCACTGACAAACGGGCAGGGCACATGAAGAGGAGTGATACTCTCATTATTGAAGAGTATTACCAGGTTGAGCGGCTCGTTGGCCCATCGAGAAATGTTGATCCTTTAGGTTTAAGGGATCTGAATGGAGATCACAGAGAAAACTATGTAGAAACAGTTCATAGTGGATTAGTCTTTTAAAATTATTATTATTTATTATTATTTCTCCTCAGTCACCTTGTGAACAGGCACAGATACTACCTGCTAGGTTAAAAATGGGCATCATGAGGTTCAAAGAAATAAATGTGGTTCTGGGTCGTAAACTCTGGCAAGTGCAAGCTAAGTACTAGCTTTTTATACGTAGTTTTCTCTGTGATAGTCTAGAAACATAATTGTAAACCCATGAGTGTTTGACTTCACACTGTGATTAACTAGGAAAATAGACAAACTCTAGTGATAATTCCACAGTTGTGCAGATATCAAAAGAGCAAGTAAAACACTGCTTATTGAGATTGCAATTGTAGAGTAAAGCAAATGAAATTGTAGGGATGAATTATGCTATTGACCTTTTCTAAGAGTATGATTTGTTAAGATGAGATGATGTACTAGTTCTGTATTGATCAAGGTTTATTTACTTTGGGGAAGCTTTGTGTCATTGATCTCAATATTCTGATGCAGAAACACAAATCCGAAATGTAAGGCAGTTTGGATCCGGCCAAAAAGCCCAGTAAAGAAATTTACAGTTGAAACAATAAACTTGTGGTTAAATATTAAACATTATAGAGTGAATAGAATGCTTTACATTTAATACAGCCTTCTAGTTGGTCCATTTATATTCTTTATCTCAAAGATAAAGATTGGAAAAACAAACCAAAAAATTTCACTGTTTAAAAATGTTTTGCTTTTTGTTCTGGGGTGGGGTGTTAAAGAGCACTGCTCTGTGTCCTGGCCACAGGGCCACTGTCTAGATTGGCGTACCATGAGGTACACTATAAGTAGCCATTTTAAATAATATAGATGAACAAAAATATAATACTGTAACTAAAATATACACTATAATATTTATAACTTAATAATTAGATGTATTTTTTGCTCTAAAAGTATTGGAAACAGATTCTTCCTCTGCCTTCTGAGTTCACATCATAGAAGTATAACATGTTATACCTACACCTGGAATGAATAAAGGTTTTCTTAATTTTTCCAATTTATTTTGCAGCAGAAAGAAAATAATCTATTATATAAAAGCAGAGGGGTAGAACAGAAGTAGTCTTTGCTGGTTTATTCTCAAAGTGACAGTGTCTTATTTTGACTACTAAGTGGCCATGGTGAGCTTCCCCACTTTGTGGGCACTATTCTTTCTTCCCAGAGGGGCTTCTGGTTACCCTTGTCAGTACAAACGCGTAATTTTCCTGCTCCTTTTCCTTTGAACCGTCCCTACTGTCTTCTTCCCAGTGCCAGTCAGTCCTGATGGCTCTCTCCAGGAGGGACCGTGGTGCCCTCCACGGGCGTCCATTGCAGTGCAGTCGGTTCTTCCTTCCTGCCACGCTGTGAGCTTCCTGCCTACAGGCGAATGTGATTTGTGGCTTTTGTGGAAATTTAAGCTTCACAAGACCAGTCTAGCCATATAGTCTCCATGTTTTCCCACAAGATCTAAAATTTAGACATTGGCTCATTTCTGAGGAACCTGAAAGATGGTGAGAATTTGTGTGCTAATATTCACAGCCATGAAAATACATGGGTTAGTGAATCTTCATACCCTAGCTAAGATATAAATGGTTGGAAATATTTCATTCTCATTCACACCTTATAAGACAGAGTGATTACAGAAGAACAGAAGAGACAGCAGTCATCATTTAACAGTATTCTTCTTCTTCTGAATCCTTAGCAAGCATACAAAGAAAGTACTTGAGAGCAGGCATGATCCTTGACTTCCAATCCCCCCACCTTTTTTTGGTACCAGAAATTGAACTCACGACCTCATCCTTACCAGGCAAGCACTTAAGCCACTGAGCTAAATCCCTGGCTCTGGACTTCCAGTTTTCATGTGGAACCCATTCTTTGTCATATTACATATATATATTGTACAGAGTTCTCTTCGGCATTTCTTAATGGTTGAAGAAAACTGACTACAGAGAAAAGCGTCAAACTTACCAGATTAATGATTGCTAAGTCCTATTTTATATGTATTTGACCACAAATCCTAAAGACTATAAAGTAAAAATGTTCATAAAATAGGCTTCTTTTAGCGCTTTGTGCAAAATACACGTATTATAATAATTTAAAAGTACTATTTTCAAAATTCATTATGAGCTTAATCAGTTTCCTTAATAAAAATATCTTCTTACTTCTTTTAGAGATATGATCTTGTAAGAGTAATCTGTGATGCTTGAATGACTATCCTAGCCCCAATCATAGCATCACAATTCTTGGTGGTTCTGAGCATAAAGTCTTTGTAATGTAATTAAAGGGCAATTCTTTGCCTTTAAGATGGTAGCAAACTTCTGGCACACATGCTGCAGCAAGAATGAAGAGCCCTCTCTGTCGGCACCAAAGCCAAGCCAGTATTTGACAAATTATCAGCATGCATGAAAAGCGAAGATCACATTAATTGTGCATACGCATGCCAAATGCAAACTTTTACTTTTCAATAAAAAGCTGTTTGTGAGCACTGCCCAGACATTGAGCAGGCCACTGGCACTATGAAGATCTGGACTTGGAGCATATATTTGACCACCCATGGGAAACTGTTACAACACCTGTAATGGAGAATACCCAAACACTGTGAACCTGAGTGTGATTGGAGTTGATGTGCTGGACAGACATATAAATCCCTCTGGAAATCTGCATAGTCATAAACTTCTCTGCACAAAGTGGGGACTAACTTCCATTGTGAAGTCTATTATTGGTGCAGCAAGAACCAAAATATATGTGCAAGAACATTCTGTAGTTGATCCTGTAGAGAAAAGAATGGAACTTAAATCTACTAATATTTCATTTACAAATGTTTTCAGTGATGAGAGACTTACATGCAAACCACATCGTTAGGACCCAGAAAAAACCGTTTTGACTCAGGAAGCCATAATTATGGTGAAAGGAATCAGCTTCAGCAGTTACCTTGAAGGATGATGGCAACCATAATATCTTCAAATGCTAATAAAGGCTGAGAAGCAATGAGTGGGTAATACATTACTTAAATGCTGAGATTGAAGAATTGGCAGCTTCAGCAAAAGGAAGCATAAAGACACCAACAGCGGCAGCAGCATTTGTGGAGAAATGATAGAGTTGGTACATAGCACCAAGTCTCTCCAAGCTGACAATATTTTTTTTTTTAAAAGACTATATTTTAGGTAGAATTTTTTAAAAATAAGCTGGAGTAAAGTTATGTGCTTTTCATCAAAACAAAGGTACAGGGGCTCTAAATTAGGGCTCATCTGATGTGTGATTTGAATGATTAATTGCTAGGATTCCAGTATTTCAGTGAAAATGTAACCTTTTTAAAAAGTACTTGGAAAAATTGGTATTGACATTGCATCTTCTTAAGGTAGAATGTTGAAGCTTTTCAGACAGTAGGTCTTTCCCTGGCTGTAGACCAACCCCAAAACAAACCAAAACCATCCTTTACATACACGCAGTTGCCTTACTGTCTTACTTTGTGTGTGAGGAACTCACGCTAAAAGAAGAAACCATATAGTTGAAAAGATACAGAAACCATCATGTTTTGGTTTGGTACTTAAATGATATTTTTGGAGTAAAATTATCACTAAAGTAAAACATGACTCCAACAGAAATACTATTTTATTGTTTTAAAGGGTAGTGTATTGGTTTGCCAAAACTTCTATGACTTAGTAAAGGTATTACCTTCCTTTGATTTGTACTTAACATGCTATACCATTGGCTAGTTATGCTAACTAAAAAAATAAAGTCATTACCTGAAATTTGCAGCACTCTTAAACACTTTACAGTTAAACAGAAGAGCAGCTGTTCACATCTTTTAGCATTTAACATTTGCTTAACTTACAAATTGCCATGTGTCCGTATCATGGTTTTGTAATTGCTAAGGTATGATATGTCAGGCATGATATTTGAATATAATTACTGTCTGGAGTAATTGTGACCACAAAACATCTTTTTTATATGAGAAGCTGTACATCATTTGAAATTACTCAAATGATGTCTTGATCTGAAGCATAAATCCCAGGTACTTAATATTTTTAATAATATGGTACCACGGTGCGGGTGGGGGAGTGCTGGGAAAGAAAATTGAGTACTTGGTGGGGGAAATGGAGTCGTCTACACTAAACAGATTGCATTATAGATTTTATCAAAGTCCTTATTTTGAATAGTAGGGTGACTACAAGTGAAAAACAATCCAGTAAATGTATTTTGTTTAGTATTTTGTACTGGGCACTTAACAACTAAATAATATCTTTGATACTTGAAAATGTTGCCTACAATTTTTGTTAAAAGGCAGTTAGCTTTTGCTTTTATTTTACAATGCTTAATATGATCACTTTTAGTTGGGTTTCCTATAAAGAGACCAGTTAATACATTCACATAAACTACAGAAACAGTACCAAATTTTTAAAAATTAATGTTTTTCTACTTAAATTGTTGTGTGGCTTAAGAATTCTTGGAATATTTGTAAATTATGCTAAATTTCGATAGGCTTCTGGTTTGTGTGTGTGTGTATGTGTGTGTGTGCTTGTGTGACCAGAAATGGGTTTTACAATTAAAATGCTATTTCAACTTTAAAAATTTTGCTAAATACATGTTAATACTTGACAATGACTTGTATAATTTCTGTAAATTATACTTGTTCTGTAAATTATACTTGTAAAAGATATGCCTAATGATAAATTATTTTTAAGCCAACCTTTATCATATCCTTCATTTGATTTTTTTTACTCTGACTTGGTGAAATATCTATAAATTTTCAATTTCCAATGTAATTAATTACATCTATCTAAGTACCTGATGATTCATGGCTTCTATTTTTTTAAAGGCTAATAAGCCATCTTTAATTCCCCCACTTTATTTTATTTTAATTAATTAATTTTGGTACTGAGGATCGAACTCATGACTTCATGCTTACCAGGCAAGCACTTGAGCCATTGAGCTAAATCTCCAGCCCCTAGATTCATGGCTTTCATTAAAGTATAAACAAGTTCACAGCAAGTTCGTTGACATGGACTAAGCTGGAAAAAAGTGTCAAATTGTAGCTATTAAATATCTTATCCTATTTAATATTAGGATGAACTTACAAGAATTAAAATGGCCTTTGTTAAAGACTAACCATTTAACCATTAAAAAAGCTGTTTGTATCATGAAAGCTCTGTTATTGTGTTTTTCTTTTAAGACAAAACATGTTAATGTGTGAAATGTATTTCTAAAGCCTCATATTCAAGTTTACTTGCAGTGTTTGAATTTTGAGGCTCAGTCGTGGTAGAACATTCCTGTAATCCTGACACTTGGGAGGCTGAAGCAGGATTGCAGCGAATTCAAGGCCAGCCAACACTACATAGTGAGTTCAAGGCCAGTCTGAACTACATAGTGAGACCCTGTGTTTTTTTTTTTTTTTTAAGTACACACACGCACACATGAATTTTAGATTGCAGTTTGGGCCCTCCATCTCTAAAAGGTTCGCCATCACTGTTCTAGGAGATCTGAGAAGAAGTCAGGTTGCTGTTTTGCATATTTTCTCTTTCAGGTAAGTCAGTAATGCAAACATGGAGTTCTAATCTCTAGCCCCTTTCCAAAGTTGGCTTCAGAGTTTTTCCCCTAGCAACAAATACTATAAATGCCTGTTTGATTTTATTGTGGTATCTAGACTCCTAAGGATTTTAGAAAAAATTATTTTAAGAAATGAAAATCTGTTCCAACACAGTTAATTTATTACCTTCTCTCTTTTAAAGGATATCAGTGGGATTTGTCATTTCTATTTTGGAGATGAGAGTACAGCAGAGTTTATACAATAAAAATGAAGTTAATTTGCTGAAAATAAGTAAATCCATAGCATAGTTGACATTCAAAATCTGTGGCTTTCAGATCTGCTTGAGTTGTGTCTATTATCATTTTTACCAGTAGTTCCACGGACACTAAATTACGGAAAAACAGTTCGGGAACATTAACTTTAAATTCCTTTGCACCTCTTGGAAAGCAACTCTGTGTTCTGAAAAGTTTCACAAGTTATCCTCAGCTACTATGATGACAAAGAGTGTGTTAGGAAAGTAAGATTTTTATTTGTATTACTTAAAAGCAGCAATATTGTAAAATCCTGCTCAGAAAGCAAATGTAGCTGCATTATTACCACGTTAGTACCTTCCCTCATTTCAGAGAGCTGTTCAGGCCAGGCAGTGGCTTCCACACAGGCAGCCAGACTCTGCCTGTACTTTTCCCTGCATGTGCCAGTAGTCACGAAGACAGTGTCATCATCTGCTCTTGGTTTCACACTATTTTATGAATTTTTTTT
>PVJX010022924.1:0-29908 GCA_004027295.1 Dolichotis patagonum
GGGGCTACGGGCCCAAACAGACCTGGCCCAGATGCTGATCTCCAGGCAGTTCCTTGCAGTTGAAGGGCGTGCCTACCAGCCCCAAAGCTTCCCGCCGAGATGCAGGTCTGCGCAGACTTTGGATCCAAGCAGCCCAGGCCACTCTACGGGTCCGAGAGTTTCGGGTCCCAAAGAGACAGCCTGAGATGCTGCTTTCTGAGAGACTTCCTGGGGATTTTTGAGTTCTTTATATATTGTAGATATGTGACTTCTGTTTGAGAAGTAGTTAGCAAACTTTATTTATTTTGCCATTCTGTAGGTTATTTCTTCACTCTTTTGATTGTTTCTTTTGTTGTGCATAAGTTTTTCTTTTATCTGAAATGATCCTATCTGTTCATTTTTGCTGTATTATTCTGATGCAATTGGGATTCTGTCAGAAAATCCTTTCTTTTGCCTATATCTTCAAGAGTTTTATATTGCAGCAGATTTATTGCTAGTATTTAGGACCCTTTTAGGTGATGATTACTTCTGTGAGGTGTCTTCTAGGTGTAGCTGGTTTTTTGGGTTTTGACTCTCCTGGAAGATCTTACCTTTTCAGTTTATTGGAGATGAGAAGTTGTTGCTTGTTTGGCCTAGTCTCTGGTTCTTCGGTGCTGTGCTACAGTGTTTTCTGATTCTTAGTTAATCTCAGTCATTGAATACTAGGACCAACACCTGCTTAGAACAGCTATGTCAATTTTGGTTATATTGGTACCAATAGCATCAAACACAGCCTATAAAATGGCAAACTGAGCTAACCCTTAATTTGCAACTTTTAACCATATGAACTGTATTTGTGATTATATAACAAAATGAAAAACAAACTAGATAATTACAGGCAATACATAAGTGTTTAATATGTTATTTTAGCACTCAGGGGTTAAACTTTAAAATGGATTAAGGAGAAAACAGAGAAGTGGGAGAAGTGAGAGAGATTAGAAGTAAGGTTGGAGGACAAAAGGGAACCATGCCAGTTTAGGGAAACTGGTATAGAAGACTGAAAGATAAGAGAAGAGGAAAGAAATGAAAGGAAGAGCATAACAGAACCACACCCACAAAGAAGTTAGGAACCACTTTCACAGTCATATAAAAACAATGAAAAAGAAAAAAAAAGAGAAAAACAATTTTTAAAAAAGAAAGAAATACAAACAGTCCACTTCTAGGATTCTCTCTGTGTTTATTAGTAGACAATCTGCAGAGACAGAGTCCCAAACTGTGCCAGTCTCCCAGAAAGCCAGCAGTACCTTTTGGTGTGGAGTAGGAGATGATCTCAGCAGTCCTGCCCAGAGACCAGACTCATTCAGGTTGCCACAGTCCAAACAGTTTCCTTTGGTCTGAGCCCAGCTGGGAGCTGCTAGATGAGGTCCATAGATTTAGCTGAGCAGCACAAGCACCTGCTTGGCAAGCTAGCAGCAGTTCAGGGTTCTGAGCTCAACTAGCCTGGCTCCAAGATAACTCCCAACTAATTGCTCTCTCCTGTGGGAGGACTGAGTCATCTACACTCACCAAGCCAGTGCAGTGCTCCATGTCTGCCACTCCCCTCCACTGCCAGGTCTCTCTGCAGAGACCTCTGGGGTTGCCAGCTGTCAGTGTTACAGTCACCATGCATCCCCAGGTTCCAACAGGTCCTCTTCACAGAGTAAGAGTGGAGCCACCTTTGTCCTTGTTGAAGTTTTTCTTTTCAGATTCTTCCTGGGCCTAGGGAATCCACTATCCTGTTAGGGTTCCTCATGATGCTATGTTCCAGCATCTGGACAGTGACTTTCAGGCTGTTTTCTCTGTTGCTTATGTCTCCACTATCTTGTTTTGCAGCAGATTTAGTGTTTGTGTTTTATTGTCTAGGTCTCTGAACCATTTTATATCTTTTTTTTTGGTACCAGGGATCCAGCTCACAACTTCATGTTTGCCAGGCAGGTGCTTATGCCGCTGAGCTAAATCCCCAGGCTCTCTGATCCATCTCTGATTTGATTTTTGAACAGGACAAGAAATGTGGATATACATTCATTCTGCATGTGGAAACCAGTTTTCCCAGGACCATTTGTTAAAAGAGGCTGTCCTTTACCCAGAATATGATTTTGTCCTATTTGTTAAAAATCAGATGGCTGAAAGTACTTGAGGAATTATTCATGTATCATCAGCTCTATTCTATTGATCCACATGTGTATTTGTATGCCACTATCATGCTGTTTTTATCATTGTAGCTTTGCAATATAACTTGAAATCTGGTATTGTAATGCTTTCTGCTTTGCGTTTCATATGTGTATTGTTATTGTATGGATAGAATTGATTTTTTTATTTTGCAACTTTGTTGAATTCATTTGTTAGTACTAATAGCTTTTGGGGGGATTCATATTCTCTCTCTCTGTTTCTCAGATTGAACCCAGGGTCTTTGCTTTGAGTCACATCCCTATTTTATTTGTTTATTTATTTCTTTGTTTGTATGCTTATTTATTGAAATTTTGAAGCAGTCCCTTGCTAAGTTTCCCAGGCTGGGCTAGACCCTGCTATGCCCTTGCCTCAACTTCCCAGAGTGCTGGAATTATAGGTGTGAGCCAACCATACCTGGGCCTTCTGATTATCTGTGTATCAACTTATGGCATCTTTCAATATAAATACTTTTCTCCTTCCTTTTCAGTCGGGTTGACTTTTATTTCTTTTTATTTTCCCTTGTATAATTGCCTCAGTTATAACTTTCTGTACATTGTTGAATAGAATTGGACAAACTATACACTTTGGTCTTGTTCCTAATCTTTTTATTTTTTAATTTTATTTTATTTTAAAGAGAATAAAACAAAAGAGGGCAGTACAGAGCAGATCAGAACAGGACAATATAGGCAACACAGTACTTTACATTAAGACAACCTGACATTAACAGTAGCTATCACAGTGTCTCTTTCTCTGCTATAGTTGATCATAGTTTCAAATACAATAATATCAAACATAACAAAATAGTATAAAGCCATTCAAAGAGTGAAAGAATTACAGGGCTTTCTGAACCGAATAATGCTGGGCGTGGTGGACCGGAGCCCGTGGAACCTCGGGCCAGGCCGCCGTCCTGTGTCCCAGGGGTCCCTGGGACTCAGTCCCAGTCCCCGGTTCAGCCTCCACCTCCCGAACTGAGAGAAGGCTGCCGGGCATGGTGCACTAAGGCTGTGGAGCTTCCGGGACTCGGTCCAGTGTACCTGGTAGCTAGCCCAAGCTCAATTGTCTGGAGCACAGGTCGCCAGCTCTCCAGGAGCCCCCTTGGTGCGGCAGGGTCCTAACTCCCCTCTCCTTGTTCCTAATCTTAGGGGAAAAGCTTTTGGTCTTGTTTCCAGTAGACATCTTTATACTAGGTGAGTTTAAATGTTTTCCTAATAAATCCAAAATCTAAATAAACTCAGGAGCATTTTCTGTTGATTGCTTTTCCCTCCAACCCCCATGAATAATTAAACCTTTCCAGGGTTTGGTTTTGTTTTTGTTTTGCTTGTCTCATAATTTATTACTGAGAATTGGACATTACAGATACCATACTGGACCAATTCTGACATTGAATACCAATTACTTTGAGGTGTGTTGTTATTTGATTTTTGTTATTTGTTTAGCAACTCTCCTACATGACCTTTCAGGTCCTGTATTCCTTGCAGTGTGCAACTATAGGGCACTCTTATAGCTGTTTCTTTAAAGGGCCTTCTTTTAATTTGTAAGCCTGGCTCCACAGGAGTAACCCCAGGTCTTCAAACTTCTGGCAGTGTGCAGAAGGATGATAGCATGATTTTGTTTGTTTGTTTTTGCAGTAGTAGGAATTGAACCCAGGGCCTCATTCACACTAGCAAATATTGTGTCTGAGCTGTATCTCCAACACATCTTTTTGTAGATAGTTTCTCTCAAACTTGTTATCTTCCTGCTTCTCTCTCCTCCCTCTCACTCTCCCTCTTCATCCTTTCCTTCCTCCCTCCTACTTTCCTTTCCTTCCTTTTTTCTGAGATAGGGTCTCACTATATACCCAAGGCAAGATTCAAACTTGTCATGTAGCCTATACTGGCTCCAATGCACAGTCCTCCTGCTTACTCCTCTCGAGGCCTTGGATTAGGTGTGTATCACTAAACCCTACCAGTAGAAAGATGGATTTAAGCGTGCTGTGTATCTCTTTGTGAGAAAGCACGCCTTGAACCTTGAGGTAACAACAAGAAATTCATCTTTCATTTCTTGTGAGAGTGGGATCTTAAGAGTTAGTGAACAGTGAGAGACTTGATATCCCCTTTGCCAAGCATCTTTCCTGGCTCTTTACACCTGGAGCATCCTAAAGCTTTGTGTTGTCTTTTACTTCTTTATGATTTATTCATGTATTTATGGTGCTACCAGTCAAACCTATGGCCTCATGCCTGGTTTTCAAGCCAATGAGTTACACCTCCATCTCCTTGATTTTCTTGCACATGGCCAGTCAGCCCCAATTGAAATCATAGCTGTAAGGTTCGGTCATGTTGCCATCAGGATGCTATTGCTTTAGTATGGACATACCTGACCTAGCATGGTTTCACTTAAATTTTTTTGGCTTCATGGTGATCTAAAAGCGATAAGCATTCATGGTCTGGAGATTTAGCTCAGAGGCCTACCAGCCTGACTGGCAAGCCTGAGGTCATGAGTTTAATTCCTAGTACCAAAAAAAAAAAGAAAAAAAAAAGAAGGTTATAAAATGATAAACATTTAGTAGTATTTACATACATTTTTATTTTTACTTATTTTATCTTATTTTAAAGATAGTAAAATCTAACAAAACAAAACAGAACAAAGCCAATCAAAACAAAGCAACAAAATTGGTTTAGAACTTCGAAGCAGGATACTAGGAAAAAAACAATAGCTGCCATAGAATATCTTGTTATCTTCACAATAGTTGTCCATTCCATCAGGTATAGCAAAATCAAAATAAAACAATCAAAACCGAATGTTGAATGAAACAAAACAATCAGAACAAAGCAAAACAGAACAATTTTGGATTTCAAAGAAAAGACAGAAGGAAATTCCCCATAGTTGCTATGTTGAATGCTATTATCCTCTAAATAAATGTTCAGACTACCAGCTTTAGACCTGCAACGTCAATCAGACAATACAAAAATTAAGTTGCTTTATGTACTTTGATTGCTATCAACTAAGCCTGTTCTCCAAACCCATGGGTTGCTTGCTGAGGGAGGGAGCTGAGGGGTTGGAAGTGTTGATTTTCAGCCTGTGCACTGCTAGGCTCATTGGTTTCTTGTTGGATCCTCCCAGTCCCAGTATGGCTGATTCTGGGGAGGTGTTGACTTTTCTCTTCTTGGAAGCCATGTAACTTGCACAGTTTACCATAAAGACTGGCTAATTCTACATATATTTTTTAAAAACATATGTAAAACATGCCTCACTTCAAATTCCATAATCCCAAGTTTTCCAAAATCTAAAACTTTGTGAATCATTGCAGATTTATTTTTTGTCTTTCTTTTTTTCTTTTGGGGATTGAATTTATGACCTCATGTTTGCCAATCAAACTCTTGTAATGCTGACCTAAACTCCTGGCCCCATTGCAGGTTTCTAATATTCATATTAAAGATGCTCATGTTCTAACTTCTATGCAAATATTCCAAAATTTGAAAGACTTCATAATCTGAACAGTATCTTTTCCTTGGGCATTTTGGGTCAGGGATAGGATACTGAAGTTGTATTCAATCAGTTGCATGAGAAAATCAATGCTTTCTTATAAAATAGCACTTACATGAATTAGCCCAATTGTAGGCTAATATTAGTGTTCTGAGGATATGTAAGGTAGAGTAGGGTAGTGTTTGGTAGATTAGGTGTGTATATTCTCAGTCCCTTTTTAACGTTTTTTGAGACAGGCTCTCACCAATTTGCTAAGTTTCTCAGGCTGTCTCAAACTTGGGACCCTTCTGCCTCAGATTCCAGATTAGGTATAATAAATGTATTTTTGATTTGCAGTATTCACATTTTGCATTTGAGATGTAGCCCACATGTAAATCGAGATGCACTGGTACCTGGGAGGTAAAGAATCATTTTCTGTAGAGCTAAATTTCAGGTGAAATCAGTAGTCAAGAAAATAGATATTTTTGAGGCAAGTGCAAGCTCAAAAAACAAACAAACAAAAAGGAAGATTCTACTCTTAATAGAGCTCCATAAAAGGACAGACATCTGTGTTGTCTCTGAGGCTGCTGGTTATTGTTCCTGAGTCACAGATGCGCGGAAAGAGGAGGAGTAAGGGTTAACCTTCGGTCCTCACAAATTCTTCACCTGTAGATTTAACCAACTGCTGATCAAATACAAAACACAGTGTACTGAGTTTACTTTTGTGAGTGATTTAGAAATGATTTAAAGTATATGGGACAGTTGGGTATGGTGGCACACACCTGTAATACCACCACTTGGGAGGTTGAGGCATGAGGATTGCCTGAGTTTGAGGCCAGGCTGGGCTACACAGTGAGTTTGAGCTCAGCCTGAACTGCACTGCATAAGAAGACCCTGCCTCATAAATGTAAAAAAAAAAAAAAAAAAAAAGTACATGAGAAGATGTGCTTTCTTGGTAATATGCAAACATTATACTATTTTATACTTTATAGAAGGGACTTCAGTATCTGCAGATGTTACCACTAGTGAGTCCTTGAATCACTCATGAGGAAACAGGAATAGTTGAAATCCCAATTGAAAGTGTCACAGAGCTAGCCCCTAGTCAGAATTCAGGAATTTCTCTTGAATAGTCAATTTTATGTTTGTTCTGTAATTTTGATTAATTTCCACAGTTCCAGACTTGTTGATTTTTTTTTTTTTTTTTTTTGGTACTGGGGATCAGACTCACAACCTCGTGCTTGGCAGGCAGGCACTTATGCCACTGAGCTAAACCTCCTGCCTCCGGATTTGTTGATTTTTAATTGCTTATTTTATTTTATTTTATTTTATTTTATTTTATTTTATTTTATTTTATTTTTTGGTACCAGGAATCGAACGCATGACCTCACCTTTGTAAGGCAGGCTCTTCTGCCACTGAGCTAAATCCCCAGCCCCAATTTTAATTGTTTTACTCATCATATAATTCATTTTAGTGGGAGAATAAGTTAGCCAAAGGTGTCATTGTCTGTCGTTTTTGTTTGTTTACTTTTTTGAGGAGGGGTTTTGTTATTTTGCCTGGGCTGTTCTCAAACTCCTGGGTTTAAGTGATCTTCCTGCTTCAGCTTCCTAAGTAGCTGGGGCATCAGCCATGTGCTACTGTGCCTGGGTTCAGAGTCCCAGGCTAAAAGTGTGTCTCCTAAGTGCTGTACGTTTGCTTGTCCATTAGAACTTGCTCATTTAGCTGTTCATAGTGTCACATGAGATTTCTCCAAAGCCTCAGAGATTTCACAGGAGTTTATGTTTTGCTTGCCATAGTAGAGATTAAAACAAGGGCCATCGTTCTAAATCTTCAGCACTTTTTTATATTTTATTTTGAGGCAGTGTCTCATAGAATCCCTAGGTGGGCAGAACTCAAACTTGTGATCCTCCTGTGATCCAAACTGTCACTTTCTGGGTGAGCAAGTGTACTCCATCATACCCAGCTTCATTGTTTGTTTTTGTTGTACATTGCATGGTCCTCTCACATGTTTCATCCCTCATCATAGAATGTCAGCTCAGGAAACCTAATCTGACCACCCAGCTGGAACAAGACCACAACCCAAAGATTGTGAAAAAAGAATTCACCAAGATCCTTATTCAGGTGAGCAGCTGACATATCAGAGTGTTTTGAGTAGCAAATCTTATTGGGCTTGGATGGTTACATATGAAAGAGTGTTAATCAGGCACTTTTTTTTTGGTGGTGCTGCAGATGGAACTCAGGGCCTTGGATATGCTAAGCAAGTGTTCTATCACTGAGCTATACTTCTATCCATTTTTAAATTTTATTTTGAAGAACTGGGATTATAGGTGTATACTATCATACAGATAACATCAAGAAATTCCCTTAATCTTAAAGAGAAGCTAAGTATAATGGCACATGCCTGTTATTCCAGCTCCCTGGGAGGCTGAAGCATTGCAAGTTTAAGCTTGGCCTGGGCTTACAAAGGAAAACAAAGCTGAGCTGGGAGTATAGCTCAGTACAAAGGCCCTGGTTCTGTCTTTAGTATTGCAAAAAAGAAAAGAAAAATTCTGTGTGTGTGTGTGTGTGTGTGTGTGTGTATGTGTTTCTGTACACACACACGTATGGAAAAAGCTTAGGAGATTTAATGTAAACTCTCTTGTAGCTTTAGCTTTCGCTAGTCTTTCATCTTTTGCTTGTCATTTCATGTTTTTTTCTTCTGATGGAAAGTTCTGTTATAGTCAGTATTTGGTTCCTTTTGATTTTTTATAATAACTTTTGCCTGTCAACATAATTTTCTGTCCTGACAGTGTCATTCCTAGGGCAATTACAATGTATGCTAAACCATAGAAGTATCATTGATTATGAATGCAGTTTTCTTTCACATAGTGTACCTAAAGGTGAACAGTAGAAAAAGCCAGGTGTGGTGGCGCATGGTTGTCATCCCAGCACTTGGGAGTCTGAAGCAGGAGAATCACCATGAGTTCCAGGCCAGGCTTCACTACATAGTGAGTTCAGGGCTAGCCTGAACTACACGGTGAGTAAGACCTTGCCTCAAAAAACAAACAAAAAATAAAGTGGAAAAGATTCCCACATTAGGCTAGCAATTACATTCTGCATTCTATTTGTTTCTGTTTTGATTTGTCTTCACCAGATTTTTTCCCCATGATACATTACTATTCTATTATCTACAGTTTTGTTTTTTGTTGTTTCAGTGTGCCTGACTAACCATGGTCCAGAAATATTAATTGAAAAATTTTAGAAATAAACAGTTCATAAGTTTTAAATTGCATTCTGTTTTCAGTAGCATCACAGTAATGTAATATTGGTAAGTGATGAGGTCTCTTTGTGTTGCCATGGTTGGCCCCAAACTGCTGGGCTCAAGTTATCCCTGTGCCTCACAGCTGGGACTATAAGTGATATCCCCATAACATGCTGGTTCTGAGCAGCATGAAGAAATCTTGTACTATGTTACTGTGATGATTTTTTTTTTAAAGACAGAATCTGCTATGTAGTTTAGCCTGATGTTGAACTCACTGTGTAGCTCAGGTTATCCTCCTGCCTCAGTCTTCTGAGTGTTAGGATTTCAGATGTGCTCTACCACACCTGTCTTCACTGTTTTTGCCTTTGTGAAATGTATAATGCTGTTTATATTACCTGTCTGCATTATCACATCCACTGCTGTAGTAACACAGTGCTTGTGCTTTTAAGTGATCTTCGGTTAATTGACAATGTACAAGACAAGTCATTTATTTGGGTATATAAAATTGAAAAAGTGAATGCTTATCCTAGATGTGTATATGTATAAATACTAGGAAAGAACTCGTATATAAAGGCCTTGGTACCATCCATAGTTTTGGGCATCCCCTGGGAGCTTTGGAACTTATTTCCTGCAAATACTACTGTGTCACCGTTGCTTTTCAAAAACATAAATTTTCAGATAGGATGATTTTGTCACCAATCAGCAACCAATCAGAGCATATCCAAAAGAATTTGGAAAGAGAAAGACTCAGTGACAACAGAGTAAAATTTGTATGGCATAATTTGCTGTCCTCTGCATTCCAAGTCTTACATTTCCAGTATCAGAAAATGAACCTAGTAACTAGAAGGTAGTTTGAAGGAAATATCATTCTAGTTTCACTACAGAAAGCAAGAGATTGTGTAAATGTTAATTGAAAGAAAACTCGTATCCCTGAATGAATGGTTAATAGAGAACTTCTGAAGTATTTGCATAAAAATAAATTAGATATTTAATGTTTAAAATATAATTCAATATAAAACAATTAAATGTTAACACTGTTCAAGAGCTTCTGAAGCTTCTTCAAGTGCCTGATGTATCACTGAGCTCATTCAAACGAGTAAACTCAAGTAGGTACAATACTGTGCAGATGCACAAAAAAGATAATTCAGTAAACTCTAATCTTAATTCAGTGCTTTTTGGTTTTTTTTTTTGCAGTATGGGGAATTGAACCCAGTGCTTTATGCAGAGCTACATCCTCAACCCTTTTTTCATTTTTTATGTTTATTTTTTATTTTATTTTTAAATTTTATTCATTTGTTTATTTTTATTTTTGAGATACAGTCTTGCTAAGTCAATAAATGGGGCAAGCTGGGTTCTAGTTTGGGATTCTGTGGCATTACCCTCCCAGAGTTTGGGATTACAGGTATGCACCATCACACACAAGACAATAAAGTGATTCTTAAGCATAACAGAATTTCCTGTTTGTTTCTTTGTTTGTGGTTGGAATCAAACATAAGTCTTTTTGCATATTAGGCAAGTGAAGTGATCTACCAGTAAGATACTTCCCTAAACTCTCCCTAGTTGAATTTATATGGGATGGTAACCTAGTCAACATAATGAATGTGATAAAATCTGTAGTGATTGCTCATTTGAATCAACAGGAGCCAGCCCATGGAAGGAATCCCACTGAGTGTAATACAATTGATGAAGTATTCTATAGAAAGTCTAAAGTTGCTCAGCATAAGCAAAATTTATGCTGGAGAGAAATCCCATCCACACACTGTCTCTGAGAATAATCTCAGATAGTCCTCAGGAGTTGAACCACACAGAAGAATTCATTTGGGGGAAAAATCCAGTGAATATAACAAAGGTGAAAATGCCATCAACAGAAGTACTCATGGCACTCTTCATCAAGAACAGAGGAAAGCAAAATTCTGTGAATGCAGTTTCTGTGGGAACATTTTAAATTCAATCTTATGCCTTAAAAAGCATGAGGAAAATCACAGTAGAAGGAAATCTCTTGAATGTGATCACTGGGGGAAAACACTCCAAAGTCACTCATACGTGAAGTGGCACATGAGACTACACACTGAAGAAAAAATCTTTCACATGTGATCAATGGGGAAAAGAATTTAGCTCAAACTCTTACCTTATATGACCTAACAGAGTTTTATTCTGGGGAGATGCCTTACAAATGGCATAATTATGAAAAATACTTTAGAGATAGCTCAAACAACATGAAAGAACACATTAGAAAGAAAAAAGCACAAATGTGATGAATATGCCAGACCCTTTCTTAGGAGCTCTAGACTTGGCCTATAAAAGCTAATACTACATACTAGAGAGAAATTCTGTAAATGGACTGATTGTGGGAAAACCTTCAGTATGCATGCAAGCATTATAAAACATAGGAGAGTCCACACTGAAGAGAAATTCATGGAATGTAACCATTGTGGAAAATTTTTAAAATTATTAGTATGCATCTGAAAACACATGTAATCAATGTGGGAAAATGTTTAGAACAAACTCATAATGGAGCAAAAATTCATATTGGAGAGAAGCCCTATAAGAAAAGTAGAATGGTTTTCAGAAGAATTTCATAGGACACATTTTAAGAATTACACCTAGGAAAATACATGTTTTAATGTACTATGTGTGGCAAAGTCTTTAGTAGGAATTCATTTGTTAGCACACATGAGAACATACATGAGACCTTGTGAATATGATCAGGGTGGGAAAGCATTCATGCTAAAATGCAATCTTGAGCTAAACCCCCACCTGTGAGCCAACCAGGGCATGGATTGGGGACAACCAGGAAGGAGTCTAAGCCCCCACCTGTGGGTTGCTGGTACACAGTCTTGGGAGAGAAAAATAGTTGCCTCCCCCACTCTGTGAGCAACCAGCTGATTTGGAGGAACTGTATTGTTTGATTGCCTGCAAACCTAAAACCAAGCAACTATTTAGGGGACAGCAATATGCAAAATAGTAACTATTATAGATTTTTACTGTCTTATCACTGTTTTGATTCATTTTATTGTTTTATTCCCTTTAATTAAATTTAAAAAATATAATATTATTGTACACCAGAGAATCCATACTGGACAAAAACTCTTTAAGGGTGAGGACTGTAGGGAAAGCTTCTATCTTACACAACATGTGGAAATTCACACTGGAGAAAAAAAAAATTAGGTTCGGAAACCCCATACCAGGTCCCCAAATGCTTCACATGCATGATCCAGGCTGTACAGCAGGAGGTGAGCACTGTGGTAGTGAGCAAATCTCCCAGCTGCTCCCCATTGCTTACTTTACCTCCTCACTGCACCCTCTATCAGATTAGGTGCAACCCTCTATCTGATTAGGTGCATACAAGTGGCAAATCCTTTGTAAGAATGCTTTTCTACAATGCATATTAGGATTCACACTAGGGAGAAATTCTGAATGTAATATGTGCAGGAAAATTATAGCATAGAGTGTAATCTTACTGCACACTAGAGAATATGTACTGTAGCAAAACTATTAATGCAGTGTCTCTGGGAAAGCTTTCAATATATATTTGTCAGTTAGGTGTAAGAAATTCATGGTAAATGAAAACCTTTCAAAAACATAACAGAATAGTTATTAGTTATCAGTCATTATTTAGACACATAAGCAAATGCTGATTAGAAAAATGATTTTTCAGAGAATGTAAGAAAGTCTTGGCATGAGGATATTTATGTGGAATAAAAGGTTGTCCAACAATCGAATTAGACATCCCTTATGTGTTCTACATCCAAGGGAGCTAAACTTGCTACTTTAGAAAAATAAGGTCTGAATTATTTTATTTTTGACACAGGGCCTCACTGTGTTGCTCAGGTTGACCTCAAATGCTGACTCATGTATAATGGGGATTGACAGGTTTTTCCCATGTGTGTTTTTCCTAGTCAACATGGCGCTGGACAGCACCTCCCATCTGCACTGACTTCCTTGTTTTCCTAAACCTGAATGTTGAACCTCCCACTTTTTAGGCGTGCCAAGGCTCCCTCAGTCAGTGGTCAATACATCATTCTACCAGTCTCTTCAACTCCACCCCCCTGTCAAAAATCAAATAAAAGGTTTCAGTTTTCTTTGTCTCCCTCAGTGGGTGCTTGCCTCTCTTCAGTAGCCCTCCCATCCCCACAGTAAAAGGCCTATCTCTCCCCCTCCTTTCTTTCTCTCTCTTTTGTCCATTTTCACTTTTTTTTATCTCTCATGTTGGAGGACCAAACAGAACTGTGATCCTTTTGCCTCACCTTCCCTGAGTGTGTGATGACACACCTGACTTCTGCCACCATGTTTCAGTGTGTGTGTGTGTGTGTGTGTGTGTGTGTGTGTCAGTGTACATGCATGCAGTGCTGAGGTGTTTCTTTTGCTTCTAACCAAGCACAATCAATAACCTCAGATCAGATCATTTAAACATTTTTTATATATGGGTAAAAATTATACAGTTTGATATTATATCTGGGTCTATTAGTTACAGCTTTTAAAATAGAACTACCATGTGATTCAGCTATCACACTGTCAGGTATATATCCAAAGGAAATGAAGTCAGCATACGAAAGATAACTGCATGACCAAGTTTATTTTGGCACTGTTAGTAATCAGTAAGATAAGAGCCAGGAGTGGTGGCTCATGTCTGATATCCCAGCACTTGGGAGGCTGAGGAAGGAGGATCATTGCAAGTTTGAGACCTGCCTGGGCTATGAAGTGAGCTCAAGGCAGGCCTAAACTGCATAGCAAGACCCTGTTTTAAAGAGATAAAATAATAATCAGTAAGATATGAAATTAGCCTTTGTACTTGTCAAAAGATGAAGAAAAAGCAATATAGGAAAACATGGAGTATTACTTAACCCATAAAGGAGTACTTTTATTTGCAGAAAAACAGATGGATAAAACATAAGTGAAATAAACCTGACACAGAAAGTCACATATTCCATGTTCTTCCCTAAGTGTGGAAAGAATACAAAATAAAATAAGAAGTAATGGTAGAAGTAAAAAGAAAAATTTGAGGGGAGTTAAAGGAGAAGATAGATTTCTAGGGATTTGGGAAGTATGCCAGGGCAGCAGGGATAAGGAGTAGGAGGGGAAGGTGGAAGATGGGTGGGTCTGCATTAGCACTGCATGCTATATTCACATGTGGAAAAATCAAAATGATTCCCATTGATTTGTACGTTTAGGAATTTTTATAACAACAAAATAAATGAATTATGTAGGAAAATGTGGATAATATATGTACATGTATTATAAATCTTTTTTTTTTATTGGTACCGGGGATCGAACTCACTACTGCGCGCTTGCAAGGCAGGCGCTTATGCTGCTGATCTAAATTCCCCAGCCCTTATAAATCATTTAAACTGGGTTTATAAATCTTCAATACACTTAAAATTTTCTGTTTTTTTCTTTCCTTTTGTTTTCTGTTTTTGAGACAATGTCTCACTATGTAGTCCCTGAGTTTGAACTCACTGTATAGCCTAGTGCAGTCCTGAAGTTGCTGTGATCCTCCTGCCTCAGCCTCCAGAAGGCTTGATGACAGGTATGCACCATCAGTCCTGGTTTCACATCTGTTTCTTTCAGACAAATCATCTTACAATGAATATGTCCTCTAGGGTTGTGAGTACTTAGATTTTCCCTTTAATTCTGTACATTTTGCAGTTCATTTTTTTTTTTTTTTTTTTTTTTGGTACCAGGAATTGAACTCAAGTCCATGCGCTTGGAAGGCAGGCACCTATGCCACTGAGCTAAATCCCCAATGTTTTTGATATGTGTGCTATATATCACATATACATATAGCTCCTTGATTTTGCAACATTTCTATAAATCTAAAATGAGTTCAAAATCTAAAATCTATAATGAGTTCAAAATTAAATTTTAAAATTAAAAATGCCAAAACAGGCATGGTGGTATATACGCTTGTGATTGCAGTACTGAGGAGGCTGAGAAATGTATAACTCCTTGATTTTATATCTGGTTAAAACATCTGTGAGAGATACCACTTATTGGTCAAGAGAGAACATTATTATAACCATCATCCAATCCTTAATGGTTCTTTTCTGTCACTCACGCCCTGATTCTTTCCACTAGAAAGTAAATTGTCTGTGGATTCAATGAGCCCACCTCACTTAGTTTCTAATCTGGAGACTAAGGCTTGCTAGATTGCCCAGGCCAGCCTTGGAATTGCTATGTAGCATTGGGTGGCTATGAACTGCTGATCCTCCTGCCTCAGCCTCCTAATGCTATGATTACAGGTGTATGCATATGACCATGCTCAACACATTCAAGTCTTCAAAATAACTTTACTATGATACATTTGATTGCAATAACACCAGCTCATTTAAAGCATGATAATGACTAGAAAATTTACAGTTACTGTATATGTACTCTTATCTTTGATATCATTTGTAATTGTGTGGAATCTCTTCTTCAGCATGACATGATAGTTATGAAATATCTTTTGAGTTGTTTATAGTTGAGTATTTTATGATTGGTACTACCATGGACAGTTTATGCATGTCCCCTGAACATATTTTTGTTGGACGTGTATTTAGGAGTGAAAGTTTGAGGCAATAAGATAATCTATACTGTCAACAATTTTCTAAAATAAATGTGACCAATTTTCTCTCAAACTATCTTGCCAATATATTCTATAATCTGTTGCTTTCATTTTGGCCTTGTTGATTTGGCTTTGTATATATATTTTGTTTTAATTTGCTCTTTGTTTTTTCAAGACAGGTTTTCATTACTTGCCATGAACTTGCTATGTAGACTGCCCTTGACATTTTAATCCCCTTTTCAGTGTCCTTTTGTCTTCCTGCCTCAGCCTCTTCCTTGCTGAGATTACAGGTGTGTACCCACCATGCCTTGCTTTGGCTTTTTAAATTTTAAAACCTAATTTTGAGTTCATCTTAGATTTATAGAAATGTTGCAAAATTTGTGCAGTGAGTTGCTGTATATGCAATGCGAGATACAGTCAATTGGTCATTTGTTTCTTTATTTTGTTGTTTGTTTTGTTTTGTTTTATCATCTCTTTAACAGTGTTTTGACGAAGTTTTACCATGTAGGCCAGGGTGGCCTTGAATTTGAGCTCAGAGTGCTCCATCTGCCTTACTCTTCTGAATGTTGGAATTTCAGGTCTGAGTCAGTACTCCCTGCAAGTGTGGTAACTTGATGTCCACCCTGGAAACTTCTTTAGGAAACTAGTAAATTAGTTTTCTTTATCACCTCTTCTGTGACAGCTCTGGCCTCATTCACAAAGAGACTTTAATTGTAAAAGAGAAGCATTTCTGAAAGTGACAGTTTGGACTTGGTCGCAAGACACACTGTGTGTATTCCTGACTCTGTCTCTTTGGGATCCTATGAGTATCTGGTTCTCCAGTGCTTTAGTGATCATAATAAGCTGCGATATTGTTTCCGAAGAATGCCTTAAACTCCCTTGAGGTCAGACAGACCTCTCAGAGGTAAAGGGGAACATGGTAGGGGAGAATGAGATGTGCTTTGGCTCTTGGGATCAGGACATCGCTGATCTTGAAGATTTGAGTCGTCCTGAGGAATAAATGTCAGTGCACCTGTAGCTAAGAAGGAGTTTTGAAAATAAGGCACTGAGGTCCACCAAGACTGCAAATTGTCACCATAAAACTGTTTTCTCAGCAGACCTGCACAGGTCAGAAAACACACATCAGAGTCTGTATCCAGAGATGATACGTCTATATGGGAACTTGTTGCCTGTTGGCTCACGTAGGGTACAGTTTCCACTTTAATCTTTATCCAGAAAATAAATGACAAGTTCTTTTTTGTTGTCTTCAAGGTAGTTTAAAGTTTGGGCAATAAATGCTGCGAAGTATTGAAAAGTCTTTAATGTCTTTTCTATTTTTGCTTATTTCTTTCTCTTTCTTCATCTCTCCCTCTCTCTTTGTGTTTCTTGGAGACATTATAAGGTAAGAGAAAGGTTAGTTGATTTGAGTTAACAATAAAACTCCAAACTAATTTGTGAATATCTTAAAATATTTACTTTTTTATTTTCAGATACTTTGCAATCAACTCAATTTTTTTCATCTCACAGATAGTATTATTGATAAATGCAACAAGTCCAAACTCCACACAGCCTCTAAAGTAAAAGCAAACAACTTTTACGATGTTCAGTTTTTACTGTCTTCCAAATTCTAGAGACTCTTTCTTTTCCTAAGTATAGATGATACCCTGCAAAAAGTATTCTGTAATTAATGGTCTGGCTTCTTTTATTGCTTTGCCTAATGAGGATTGGGTGTGATGAATTCAGCTCCTTGATTTATGTAATCTCGTTTCCAGATTTTTATCCTTAGAGAATTTAGGTCTTATCCCTATTTAAAAAATTCTATGGTGGGAAACACTGGGATCTGTGAGTGCAGTTCAAAAGGTAAAGCCCTTGCCAGTTCGTGGGTTTGTTTAGTTTTCTGCACTGCTATAAAATTATTAATTAATACATAATAGTTATAAATATTTATAAGATGCAGTGTTATCATTCACTATATGTATACATTATATAATGAAGCCTGGAGAGTTTCTTTGTGTAAGTTGCTTTTCTTTATTAGCATGTCCCTCACCACATGCATCTATCATTTATTTGCGGTGAGAGCATGTGTATTCTAAGTTACTGTGAGGTACAGAATACACCTTTAATAGTCTCCATCCAGTACACTTGACTGTGGACACCAGGAGGGGTGGTACAACCTGTGGTGATCACTAACCTACATTTCTGCTTTCTCTCTTTTAAAACTCCAAACAAAATGTTATGATTTTTTTTTTTATCTTTTTGAGGCAAGTTCTTGCTATGCATTTTAGTCTGGTCTTGGGCTTACTTTCTGGCCCAGGCTGGTCTTGAACTTGATTATGAAATATTTTGAACGAAGTGCTAAACACATTGTCCATTAAAATACACAATTGTGAGACCACCTTCAAGAACCAGTCTCTTACCAGTTTAAGATAACTTTTGATATTTTCAAATGTTACTATTTAATATATTGTGCATGAAACACAATTCCTCTTTGTTCTTGTTCCCCTGCTTGTCTTTTGTGGAGGAATGAATATGAAATTTTGTGATGTTTTACCATATTTAGCTTAACTTTATTGCTGCAAGTGAATGTACCAAAGAAAAAACTCAAATGCCCACGGTTGTGTGTCTGTTCACATGAATACAAACCTGTCTGAATCATTGTTACTAAAAATAGAATAGTGTTAACCACGCTCTTCCCCAAAATCTCAGGTACTCAATTGAAAGCACAGTATGGTATCACTTGTAACAAATATAAATATATCCTTACAAAAAGCAGACCTAACAGGAAGAAAGGGCACTGAGAAGGTTAAAGAGGCAGTTTATTACACTGGTGGGCTTGACTGGGATTTCTCCCCAAAGAGTCAGCCCTGCCAAGGGAGTTTCAGAGGTTCTATGGGGAAGGTAAATGGGGAGGTACAAAAGTAGATTTACGGGTCAGGGAGATAGCTCAGCAGCACAGCACTTGCTTGACAAGAGAGATCATGAGTTCAATCCCTGGTACCAAAAAAAAAAGGAAGATTTGGTGCATTATGAGTGGAGGGTTGGGTGACACCTTGAGTTGTTAAGGGATTTAGAACATTTCTGGTTACATTACAAGGCTATAAGTTACACAAAGCATGGGGTATACAGAGGAAGAAATACTTTATTACATTGCAAGGCCATTAGTTATACAATGGCAGTAAAGATAGTGGTTCTACAAAGGGACATTTTAAGGTCAAGGCCTATTAGACTCACTTACACAAAGAAAGGAATGTTCTGTCATCAGGTTTGTCCCAACATGTCTGCTTGGTCTTGGAGGCATTCTGGCAGGCTTGTATTTAAAATTGTAAGTTTCCTTCCAGTATAATACAGAATGTTACTTAAGTAAAGAATGTTTATGTGTATATCATGACTCACATAAAATAACTGAGTTCATTGTCATGCTTAGCTCTTAGAGTTTAAATGGAGAGAAATACACTGAGCTTCAAATGATATCTGCAGTTTTTTGTTCAAAAATTAAAACAAGTGCACCACATAAATTTGAATTTGAATTTGAATTCAGTCATACTGGCGAATGAGAAAGTTCTTCATTGTTAGGTGTAGTTTTCAAAATACTTGAAATATAGCTTTAGAAAAAACAGTTAATTACTTAGAGGATGTTTATACTTATATAAAGTTCACACTGTTACAGCTATCATTGTGTAAATAGCTTTTCATAGTTTCTCAATTTCATTTTGCATGTATAGGACTTACTCATTTTGAATATCTAAACATTTAGTATGGCCATTATCCTCGAGCTCTTGGCAGGCAGAAGGGTCCCAAGCTTGAGCCTAGCCTAAGCAATTTGGACACAAAACTGACTGGAACAGTCATTTCTGTTCCTAAGAGTAAGTGCTTTTCATTGACTTACTTCTCTCTGCCACAGCCCAGTATATTTTTGTAGCATTTCCTGTTAGTTACACAGTAAGAAAGTTGGGTCTACTCAGAGAGCTTCAGGGATCTCCTGAGCCACAGATCCAGGTCACAATAGGCAAATCCATGACTGAATCTGTAACTATTCAAATCCAAGTCTTACTTTTAAATGACTGTTGCTCTCATGGTCATTTGTCTTTCACCAGGAACATTCAACTCCTGTTCAGGGAAAAACTGATAAATCAAAGATCTCATTTGAGGTGGGTTCATCACATCATTCAACTGCACACACACTGTGGTTCTATGTTTTATCCTCAGACACTGACACTGCAATTGCTTAAGACAAGCAGGTAGGTGCTATGGCATTGTCAGCACATGCCAATTCTTTGTGTTTTCTTTTTCTTTTTAACTGAGAGCAACTTTTAATTTCAGTCTTCAGAAACCAATGTCTTCCTTTTTCAAGATAATGAGATTTACTTACAAAAATGTGCATACAATACATCTTCAAAGAATTTTCTTTTAATGGAAATCTTAGCTTTATGGGAACTAAATATTAAAGTGGAATTAAATTTTTTTTTCCTTATAAATAGAAAAGAACACAAGTCAAGGAAATTGTGCATACTTCTGGGCCTCCTCCAGGAGCCACCATATTATTTCCATTTAGCAAACTCTTAATCTAATTTAGGAATATTCCTTCTGGTGTACTTTTAATATCTTAGCCTCCCAGTATTACATGAAAAACCATCAAACTGTAGAAGTGTGCCAAAATGTTTCTTTGTCACTCCTCACAGTGTGAATTTTTGGTCCTGTACATTGGTCCATAAATTCTGGTGGAATGAATTGTAATGAGCATGTATAAAGTGAACCCCAAAGAGAGGTTAACTTGAGAAAATGAACTATAATGAAGTGAAATATATCAAATGCCTTTAAATCCCCAGTTTTTTTTTGATGATACAATGCTTGTATTTGAGTAATACTAAAAACAACATGGTTGTTTTTATTATGGCATTTATATAGGCATAAGTGCTGACTATTTTGTTAGAGTTTTAATTTATTATTATAGTAAATTACTGTTATTATTAGTTATTGAACTCATGGCCTTTAACATACCAGACAAGTGCTGCAGTGTTACCTGTGAGTCAGTGTCATACTGGTTTGGGTTCTGCTCTGTGTTTTGTGGTAATCTTGTCTCTTGGATTCTCCCCAGGAAGATTTGAGAGGAGGTCCACAGAGAGGTACTTGCAGTCATAAAGAAGTAGTATTTAGAAAGTATGTTTACAGGACAAACTCAGTGCATGTCAAAGAAGGCTAACTTTTGTGAATAAGGATATACACTTGGGATAATTGTAGGTGGTCAGACCTAGAGAGGGCAACTTTCAGTAATGACAGTACACCTTCAAGAATGGCAAGGCGGGGACAGAGTCAGAGATGGCAATGAGTTGAGGGCTGTTTTTTCTTTTGATTTCCTAGATTTTGGAGATGTGCTCAGGGGTGATAAGAGGGTTTTTTTTTTCCTGTAACTGTGAGCCTCCATCTTTGTGTCAGGAGAGGTAGTTCTTGAAACTATGGAGATTTGGTCAGAGCCAGCATGGCGGCCAGAGCCTATGTAGGAGGTTAAAACTATAATACAGATGCATGCAAATAAAGCCCAAGTGGCCTGACAGGGTGACCACAGTTCAAACTGGGATCTGTGCCACTAGTGTTACTATAGAAGTAAAAGGTGTAAGACTGAATGGGATGGGAAATATAAAAAATATAAAAAGATGATGTGCTCATCTCAGGAAGCCTGAGGACTAGAAACTCAGGAAACCTAGACCACGAGCTTTCTAGATTTTCTCCTATGGACCTGCTGCCACTTTCCCTGTCTGTCTGACTACCTACTCCATCAGTATCACTGAGCTAAGTCTCCAAACATGTGAAAAACTGTGTGCTCCAATAAACCTTCAGTCACAAAAACAAAATAGGGAAGATTTGTCTCCAAAACTATGCTTTCCCAAATTGTACCCCTTTAGACCTTTATTCTAGAATGATTTTCCTAAAGATACCTAAAGGACAGAGTAATTAGTACAACTTGGCTCTGGGATGCCCCAAAATGGACAAAGCACTGAAGACTTGGTCCGCTGCCCAGTGCTATTGTAAGGTGGTGGAGTCTCCGAGAGGTAGAACCTTGTGGGGGCTAACAGGGCACTTAGGGGCTGCCCTACTGAAGTTTTGTGACTCTGGCTTCTTTTTTTTTTACCGCTTCTTATCTGTGAGCTGAGCTGTACTACTCTGCTGTGCTCTTCTGCTGTGATATACCACCACTAGCCCACAGCAATGGGGACAGTATGCTGAGGACTGGAACCTGAAAACACAAGGCAACATAGCACTTTTCTAAGTTTTTATTAGTTGATGTAGTGACACAAACCTTGGAAAACACATTCATGTTTTCTTTCTATTTTGTTATCCATAACTGTATTTGTAAAAGAATAGATAGGAAACAAAAACCTGGGAAATATAGTTAGCAACAATGAGTTGTTTATTTCAATTGTGGATAAAAATATACAATGGCTACAAAATAGGTTTTTTAATGCTTTTTCCATAAATAAGTGATAAATATGGAAGGTGTATGTGTCCTGATTACCCTGATTTGATCACTATATACTGCATAGATGAATCAAAACGTAACGGTGTACCTTATAAAGGTGCCTAATTCTCAAAGGTTAACTAAACATTTAAAAAATAAGCAAGAACTTGGGATGGGGAGTATGTAAAAAAAATGTTGAGGGAAATACAAAGCAAGGAAAGGAAAGGGATGAAAAATAATCCTGAGAAAAACCTATTGTGGTCTCAAAGCATAGACAAAATTCAGATGAGTTTTCTAGAGTTTGTTTTCTTATCATTTTTTTCTACCAGACGTATCAATACTATGAAACCAGAAATTATTTCAGATCCTGCAAAATTTATTCTCCTGGTGTCAGATGATCCACACCTGCAACCCCTCCTCTTTGGGCTGTTCCTGTCCATGTACCTGCTCACAGTGCTGGGGAACCTGCTCATCATCCTGGCCGTCAGCTCTGACTCCCACCTCCACACTCCCATATACTTCTTCCGCTCCAGCCTGTCTCTGGTTGACATCTGTTTCATCACCACCACAGTCCCAAAGATGATTGTGGACATCTCAACTCACAGCAAAGTCATCTCCTATTTGAGCTGCGTGACACAGATGTCTCTTTTTATCATGTTTGGGAGTATGGATGACACGCTTCTGCCAGTAATGACCTATGACTGGTTTGTGGCCATCTGCCACACTTTGAGGTACAGTGTCATCATGAACTCCAAACTCTGCTGGATGCTAGTTCTTCTTTCTCTACTGATCAGTGTCCTCGATGCTGTGGTCCATACTTTGATGGTACTGCAGCTGTCCTTCTGCACAAACCTGGAGATTCCTCACTTTTTCTGTCAACTGGAACATATTCTCAAGCTTGCCTGTTCTGATATTCTCATCAATAGCATTCTGCTGTATTTGGTGGCAGGTGTGTTGGGTGCTGTTCCTCTCTCTGGGATAATTTTCTCTTACACTCAAATTGTCTCCTCCATGCTGAAAATTCCATCAGCTGGTGGAAAGTATAAAGCCTTCTCTACTTGTATGTCACACCTAATAGTCATTTCTTTGTTTTATGGCACAGGTTTTGCAGTGTGCCTCAGTTCTACAGGTGCTCAGTCCACCAGAAAGAGTGCAATAGCCTCAGTGATGTACACTGTAGTGACCCCAATGATAAACCCTTTATCTACAGCCTGAGGAACAAAGATATGCTGAGGGCTTTGGCAAACTCATCTGTAGAGTAACATCTTTCCACTGATATGTCAATACTTATAAGTAATAAGTAAAAGATTAAAATTAACCCTAACCCTCACCCTCACCCTCACTCCCACCTTCATCCTCACCAACCCTGTTATACAGACTGGACTAGAACTTACGTCAATTCTCCTGTATCAGCTTTTGGGTTGTTGAGCCTACAGGCATATGTCACCATGCACAGCTACAAAACTATGTGCATGTGTGTTTAACTCTCAAATACCATGAAGTTATTTTTATCTAAAATTTTTAATTATTTGTCTTTCATGGTTCAGGCTTAGATATTTTTGAACAGTATTTGAGCATACTATAATCTAGTTTTGCTTCATTTTTTTATTTGGATAAGCAATAGCTTCAGCACTAATTGAATGGAATCATGCTTTCCAGGAAATGCCAAATTATAATCAATAAACTATTCAGTGCTTTCTTCCTGACTGATATCTTGATATTGGTGAAGGTACAGTTGGTACTATTTTTTTCTGTACTGAAGTAGCATATCACTTTAACTACTGTAGCTCTATAATATTATAACCTTGATATTTAGTAAGGCAAACATTCCAATTTTTATTTTCTATCAAATCAAATATTCTTACTACATTGCTTTTTCATATATACTTAAAAGGACACTGCTAATATAACAAAAAATACCAAGACTGGCATTAAATTTATAAAACTATTAGCTAAAAATTGAACTCTCTGTGAAGTTCTGTGTATGTATACAAAAAAAAAATCTAGATCTTATTTAATGTCCATTAGTGAAATATTGTATATTTTTGAAATTTTTTTCATTTTTTTCCCTTGGGACTATTTTCATCTGTTTGTTTCGTGTTGTTGCTACAAATATCTTTTAGAGCTGATTTTCTAGATAAATTTTGTTTTTCAAAGAAACCTAAACAACTCAATATACTAAAAGCAGACAGTAATAGCAGTTATCAGAGTCTGAGCTGCTTGAGATGTGATAAGGAAATGTTTGTCACAGGTCACATAATCACACTGCAAAGAAATGTTTCCAGAGACACATTGTACAGCAACATGGCTATAGTTAATGATGACATATTGTCCAAAAATGCAATGAAGGTAAAGCTTAGGTGCTGTCACCCTGAATACTGGCAAACATATGAGAGAATTCATTTAGTAATTAGGTAAGTCAGAGTCCTGCTGCCCCAAGGTGGGCTTGTGGAGAGTTGCCGACCTGGGCCCCAGGAAATCGAGCTTCTGGCTAGCTACCAGTACACTGGACTGAGTCCCAACTCTACCTCCTTAGTGCAACATGCTCAGCTGCCTTCTCTCAGTTATGGAGGTGGAGGCCGAGCTGGGAGCCTGACAGCCCAGTGTGGGCTGGCCTAGTGAGAGCTTGAAACCAGCACTCCCAGTGGTTGAGATCATACTCACCTCGTTCGACATGGGACTGTGGCCCAAGATTCTGCGGGCCCCAGTTCATGAGGCCCAGCTTCCACCTTTCAATTTAGGGAGCCAAGAGCCTGTGGGCAAGCCAGCACTGCTCCAGGAACTGAGGGTTCAGGAGGTAATTTACCACACATCCAGAGGAAGCTTTGGAACACCGCTCAAAGCAATGAAATATAGAAAAATGAAAAAAGGAAAGAACAAAAGGTAGGCTCAAAACTCCAGCCCACCCCCAAGCAAACTTAGAAGAAAAAGGAAGCCATACACCTGAAATGTCTGAAATGATGTCAAATAAAATAAAGATGCAACTAGGGGAAGCTATGGAGAAATTCAAATCAGAAGTACTTGGCCAGATAAAAGAAGATATGATAAAAATAGTGAAAGAAATAGTGAACACATCTAGTGAAGACACAGCTAAAAAATTAGAGGAAAACAGCAAACAGATAGAATCCCTGAATGAACACTATGAGAAAAAAACAATACATAAAGCAGATTCAAAGAGATATACAGGATATGAAAAATGAAATTGAAAGCTGCCAAAACTGACTCAACAAAAGTGAAGGTAGAATTTCAGACCTTAAAGATCAGATTGCAGCCAGTGAACAAGAAAGGAAAGATCTCTTAAAAATAACAAAGAATCAGTAAATAACAATTCAACAGCTGCAAGATGATGTAAAGAAAAATAACATAAGATTAATAGGGATAAATGAAAAAGAAGGGGACAGCCCAAATGATATCAAGAGGATATTTACAGAAGTAATAACTGAAAACTTCCCAAACATAAGAAGAGAAACTGACATCTGGATAAGGGAAGCATATAGAACTCCAAACAGCCATAACCAAAATAAAACTACACCCAGACACATAATAATCACCATCCCAGAAATCCATCACAAGAACAGATTACTAAAAGCTGTTAGAAAAGACAGATCACTTATAAAGGAAAACCTATCAGAATCATGGCAGACTTCTCAACACAAACAATGAAGTCAAGAAGAGCATAGAGTGAAGTATTTCAGATCCTGAAGGAAAACCCCTTCCAACCCAGACTGACATACCTTGCAAAACTGTCCTTCAAAATGGATGGAGAAATAAGATACTTCCATGACAAAGAACAGCTGAAGAACTTCACGAACACCAAACCAACCCTACAAAGAATACTGAAAGACATTCTAGATATACATGGGATAAAACAACCAAGTAAGGCAGACAATTAAACAGAATGGAAAGCTAAAGACACAACAGCAGAACGATAACATGTCAACAATAATCAATATATAACAGTTACAACCATCAATGTAAATGGCCTCAACTCACCAATCAAAAGAAACACACTGGCAGAATGCATCAAGAAACAACATCCAACCATATGCTGTCTACAAAAAACCCATCTAACCCAAAAGGACACTCATAGACTGAAAGTCAAGGGATGGAAAACAATACTTTATGCAACAGGAAACAAAAACAAAAAAGCATTAGTAGCAAGCCTGTTTGCAGACAATGTGAGTTTCAAACCAAGAATGCTCCAAAGAGATAAAGAAGGTCACTACTTACTAGTTAGGGGAAAACTTCAAGAGGTAGAGAGAACAAACTTACATATATATGAACCAAATTCCAGAACACCCAGCTCTATAAAGGAAATACTAACAGAAATGAAAAATCAAATAAGCAATAACACAATTATAACAGGAGATTTTAATACACCATTGACCCAAAGGGACAGATCAACTAGACAGAAAATCAGCAAAGACATAACAGAACTGAATCACACCTGTGAACAAATGGACTTGATAGATGTATACAGAGTGTTCCATCCAACAACATCAGAATACACCTTCTCAGCAGTACATGGGGCATTCTCTAAAATAGACCATATGCTAGGCAACAGAACATATTTAAGTAAAAGCAAAAGAATTGAAATTGTCCCATGCATGCTATCATATCATAGTGCTGTGAAACTAGAAATTAACAAAAAAAGCAACTGCAAAAACCTCACAAACACATGGAAACTGAGTAATACACTCTTGAGCAATCAGTGGGTGACAGAGGAAACTAAAGAAGAAGCTAAACAATATCTACAAGCAAATGAAAATACAAACACAACTTACCAGAATTTGTGGGATGCAATGAAAGCAGTCCTAAGAGGAAAATTTATTGCACTGAGTTCCCACATCAGGAAGACAGAACAAACACAAATAAACAACCTGATGCTACAATTCAAACATTTAGAAAAAGAAGAGCAAGCCAAGGCCAAAGCCAAAAGAAGGGAGGAAATTGTAAAGATCAGAGCAGATATTAATGCAATAGAGACTAGGAAAACATTACAAAGGGTCAATGAATCAAAGAGTTGGTTCTTTGAAAGAATAAATAAAATTGATAAGCCGCTGGCCAGCCTTATTACCAGCAAGAAAGAAAAAACTCAAATTCTTGAAATAAGGAATGAAAAAGGTTTAATTTGTACAGACTCGGTGGAAATACAGAAGATCGCCAACACCTATTATGAAAACCTCTACTCTCATAGTTTCAATAACACAGAAGAAATAGACAGATTCCTAGATACATATGAACTACCGAAGTTGGATCAGGAAGATGTAAAACTGCTGAATAACCCAATTTCTATTACTGAAATTGAAAATGTAATTAAGTCCTTGCCAACAAAGAAGAGCCCAGGCCCAGATGGATTCATTGCAGAATTCTACAAGAAACACTAAGAAGACTTAATGCTGACACTTCTCAAACTATTCAATGAAACCAAAAGGGAAGCAATTCTTCCTAAGTCATTCCTGGAAGCAAATATTACTCCAGTACAAAACCTGAGGAAGACCCAACTAAAAAAGAGAACTATAGGCCAATCTCCCTAATGAACATCGATGCAAAAATTCTCAATAAAATATTGGCAAATAGGATGCAGCAAATCATCAAGAAGATTATATGCCATAACCAAGTGGGATTCATTCCAGGAATGTAGGAATGGTTCAACATATGAAATCAATGCATGTAATTCACCATATCAATAGAGCCAAAAGTAAGAGCCACATGATCATCTCTATAGATGCAGAAAAAGGTTTTGATAAGTTCCAACACTCATTCATGGTAAGAACCTTACAGAGAATTGGAATAGAGAATCTTTACCTCAATAGAATAAAGGCCATCTATGACAAACCAACAGCCAGTATCATATTAAATGGCCAAAAACTGAAAGCCTTTATCTTAAAATCAGTCACAAGACAAGGATGTGCACTGTCACTGCTTCTATTCAACATAGTACTGGGAATACTAGCCAGAGCAATAAGACAGGAAAGAGAAATAAAAGGAGTAAAGATAGCAAAAGAGGAAGTTAAATTATCATTATTTGCAGATGACATGATACTTTACATAGAAGACCCCCAAAACTCTATTGAAAGACACCTAGATATAATAAATAAATTCAGCAAGGTAGCTGGATACAAAGTCAATACACAAAAACCAATAGCATTTCTATACACTAACAACAAAAGTACTGAGAGAGCATTAAGAGAAACTACACGCTTTACACTAGCATCCGAAAAAATGAAATACATAACAATCTCATGAAAGAAGTAAAAGAGCTATACAGTGAAAATTATAATACCCTGAAAAAGGAAACCGAAGAGGACCTCAGAAAATGGAAAGACATCCACTGTTCATGGATAGGAAAAAGAAACATTGTGAAAATGGCCATTCTTCCAAAATTACTATACAGATTCAATTCAATCCCAACCAAAATACCACTAACATACCTCATAGATCTAGAGAAATCACTCCTGAAATTCATCTGGAACCAGAAGAGACCTAGAATAGCAAAGGCAATTCTAAGCAACAAAGGCAAGGCAGGAGACATCACAATCTCTGACTTGAAATTATACTACAAAGCTACAGTAATAAAACCAGCATGGTACTGGAATAAAAACAGACCTGAATCATAGTAGAATACATTGGAAGACACAAGCACAACCACAAACTCACTCAACCACCCTATCTTTGATAAAGGGGCCAAACATGCTCGCTGGAAGAATGACAGTCTCTTTAACAAATTGTGCTGGAAAAATTGACTATCCATATGCAGAAGACTAAAATTAGACCCATGCCTATCAGCATGTAGTAAACTAAAGTCTAAATGGATCAAACATCTACATATTAAAACAAATACTAAATCTTCTGGAAGACAAAGTGCATAAATATCTCAAAGATTTAGGGATAGGAAGAGAATTCATGAACAAGAATCAAACTGCACGGGAAATACTTCCCAGGATCAATAACTGTGACCACATCTTACTAAAGAGTTTCTATACCTCAAAAGATATTTGCAGCGGAGTGAAAAGAAAACACACAAATTGGGAAAAAAATCTTAATGGACAGTCCCTCAGACAAAGGACTTCTGTCTAGAACTTATAAAGAATTTTAAAAAATCAGATCCTTGAAATTCAATGACCCAATCCAAAAATGGGCATCTGAAATGAATACACAGTTCTCAGCTGAGGAAATACAAATGGCACATAAACACATGAAAAAATGTTCATCATCATTAATCATGAGAGAAATGCAAATTAAAACCACACTGAGATTCCATCTCACCCCAGAAAGGGTGGCCAAGATAGAAAACAGTACCAACAACAAGTGCTGGAACGGCTGAGGGGAAAAAGGAACACTTCTGCTCTGTTGGTGGGAGTGTAGACTGGTGCAACCACTGTGGAGGTCAGTCTGGAGATTCCTCAAAAATCTGGGTTTGGATGTCCCATTTGACCCAGCTATTCCACTTCTAGGCATATTCCCAGAAGAACTGAAAACCTCATACCACACTGATATATGTGCACCCATGTTTATAGCAGCACAATTTGTAATAGCCAGATCTTGGAAACAACCTAAGTGCCCCTCAACTAAGGAATGGATAAAAAAGTTGTGGCATTTTAATACAATGGAGTAGTACTCAGCTATAAAGAATGATCACATCGAGATATTGATAAATAAATGGACACGAGTTGAGACCATTCTCTTAAACAAAATAAACCAAACTCTCAAGGGTAAATAACATATAGTCTCCCTAGTATGAGATTTGATAAGAGTATATAAGACTGTATGGTAAGCGTGAGTCCCCATCTCATAGCTTCGAAGTCTTTCAAAGTTTTCAGTCATCAGTTGGAATGGTGTTATGGTGTTTTGTTTGAATATTTCATACTTGATGATATGAATATCTGTTCTGAAGAAAACAAAACATTATGACAGCTATTGCTGATTTAATATTATCCTTCTTAGAAGTCCTACCATGCTTTTTTTGTTCTACTACCATTGGTTCTATCTATCACATTGTGTCTTATTGGAATTTGAATATGTGTGATAGTTCAAACAAATTTTTTTCTTTTTTATCAAAAATGAGATATTATAGTACCCATT
>PVJX010022925.1:0-29905 GCA_004027295.1 Dolichotis patagonum
ATCTTGGCCTCTGAATATAGAGGCTGGGCCTGGTCTTCAGTATCCACTTTTCCCCAGCTTGCTTGTCTCTATGGCACTCTCCTAGCTGCTGTGGTGTCCTCGGTATTTAGAGTTCAGGGTTACTCCCAGACCCATGTGTAGTTGGCTCCTTTCAGACCTTGCAGTTTCCTCTGTTTCACACCTTGAGCTCCATTTACCCATTGGCTGTAGAGCAGGGGAGGGCCCTTGTCCACTGCAAGCCAAGGCTGCTCACCTGCTTGCCCCATGGTGCCAAGGCAGCCACCAGAGCAGAGTCTGGGTGGTCCCAGCTTCTATCTCAGAACAATTCCCCTAGTCTACTTCTCAGCTTCCAGAAGTCCTCCATGACTGGATGGCTTTTCCCTCCTTCCACTCTTTGGCAGAGAGGTCTTTGGCAGTGAAGAGATGCAGCACTTTTCTCCTGCTGGGGTTCACAGCAAACCCCTTGAAGCAAAACGGCAGCCCTGACCTCTTGCCTCTGTTTCATGCCTGTGTACTGAAACATAACTCAAGTTCACTGCATTCATCAATTGCTGTCCATAGGACCCCTCAGGAAACAGTGTCCTCTCTCACACTGGGCCTGCTTCCCTGAGGTGCATTTGGCCTGACCTCTACGTTCTTAACAATGTCACTTATAGCACAAAAGATATTAAATTTGAACATGTCCAATAGATTATTTTTTTTCTTTAATGGCTTATGCTTTAATGTCATAGCTAAGAACCTTGCCTAACACAAGTTCAAGATGCATTTTTCTTCCTAAAATTTCTTCTCCAACTTTTATAATTGCAGCTCTTATGCTAAGTTTATGATCCATTTTGTACTAGTTTACATATGTGGTTTAAGAAAGGGACACAAATTCTTTCTCGGCCTGTGGTGATTCAGTTGTTCATTCATCCTTCATGGAATTATTTTGATAAATTTTCAAAAATATATTTATCATAAACATGAATGTTTTATTTCTAGAGTTCTAGTTCTATTCCATTGATCCATCTATGCTTAGGTCATAGTACACTATCTTGATTCTTGCAAATAAATAGTAAGTTTTCAAATTGAGATGCTTGAGTTATAACTTAGCACTTTTTCAAGGTTATTTAGTCATTATGTGTTATTCAAACTTCTACAAAACATTTAGATTAGCTTGTTATTTCCTTCTTAGGATTTTGATAGGGACTGTACTGATTCTAAGCATCAATTTGAAGAATAGTCATATTAACAATATTACGTCTCCTGATTCATGAATATAGAATGTATTTCCTTTAATTCATATCTTCATTAATTTCTTTGATCAGCTGTTTGTAATATATAATGTACAACTTTTGCATCCCTTTAGATGAATTTAAACCTTTTTTATGTTATTGATATTATACTTTTCTTAATTTCATTTTCAGATTGTTCATTACTAAATATATAGAAATATTATTCATTTTTGTATATTGACTTTGTGTACTGAAATCTTGGAAAATTGATTTATAGGTTCTAATTTCTGCAGAAACTCATTAGAATTTTCTATATAAAAATCATATCATCTTCAAATATTTATTTATTTCCAATCTGAATGTCTTTTTCCAGTTTCCTAATTGCCCCTGCTAGAATTTCCAGTATAATGCTGGATAGAAACAATGAAAGTGGGCATCTTTGTTATATGGTTGATTTTATGAGCAAATCATCTAGGCTGTCATCATTAAGTATGCTGTTAGCAATGAGTAGTTAGTAATAGGTCTTCAGTCTATTTTATTACACACATTTTCTATGTATCTCTGCGTATACTGGTTATATGTTTGCCTCTTAGCCTTCTCCATCAGACACTTCTCAGCCTCCTTTCTCTGCACATTTTTCTTTCCCTGGATTAAGGCCTTGCCTGCAATAGGCAATGAAAGCAGAAGGGAGTTGGAGCAAGCTAATAGCTGTGTGCATATTTGCAAATATTCCTTTTCTGTTTTAGGTCTCATTCTAAGTCATGACTACTTTTCCCTACAGAGGTCAATTCAAACCTTCCTCATGTGAGAAATACCGTTATTTTTAGCTGCCTGGAAAACTATGAGACATTTTGATGTTTTTGTTTTTATGTTATCATTGAATAAATTTCTGCCTTAGTGGTTTAACTGTCATTATTTCTCATTTAAGTTGCATAAAAAGAGTCATAGCAGTTCAATTCTTTGCACTGAGAAAAACCTAAAAGTAGACAAAAAAGCATTGCCTGCATTATTAATTTGTATTTTAACAAGTAGGCATTGGTTATAGGTATAGCTCATAGAGAGAAATACCACATACTCCCGTTCAAGAGTACTTATACTCTAAAATACCACTCATTAAAGTTATGATGATTGTTTTTCCTATTAAAATATTTATTCACATCAATAAAAGCAGAAATATGGATTTATATTACAACTAGGTTCCTTGAGTCTAATCTTCAACTATTAAAATTATAAATCTTCCTCTGGTGCTTTTCTGTGAGTCAGTGAGAGACTATTGCCTTTTTTATTTCACATGCTTGTTTTAGCTTGGAAACCCAGCATGTTCCAACTTATAACCTGTAACATTTCAGTTACAGACTAATTTTCTTTCCCTCAAAAGCTCCTTTTATACTTGACTTTTTTCTGCACCTTACTTTCCTACTTACCACTGCAGTCCAGAAAACAGAATGGCAGAGACAGAATGTGGGTATTGAGTGTCTAGAATAGCAGATATAAAATATCAGTGAATAAGAGAATAATTATAGAAGTCTAAGTAGAGGCTCCTGAGCTCATTCCTGAAGATTATACTGCAAGACCACTGGTTTTTCAAAAAGCCATTTTCCTTCTTTCCTGAGCACACAGTTAGACTGGGTATCTCAATCCACCTTGTCACGGGCATGGGACTGCACTCAGACTAACAGGGTGGACATGGATGATATGTGTCTGCAGCAGAGTGGGCATGCCCTTTTTATTTCCAGCTGCTTGGGATGGTAAAGTATAGAGCAACTTTTTTAATGAGACAGATTCACATAACATAGTATTCTCCATTTTAACCACTCATAAAGTGTACAATGTGGTAGCTTTTAGTTCATTCACAATGTGGCACGAGCATTACCATAATCTAATGTCAAAACAATTTCATCACCCAAAGAAATGCTATATTTATTTAGTAGTCATCCCATACATATCTTGCCATTCCTCTAGCAGCCTCTCTTTGTAACCACCAATCTGCTGTTTAAAGATCTGCCTATGCTTTCAAACTAATATGTTTTTCTGTGACCAAGTACTTCCACTTGGCATGATGATTTCAAGGTTTATCTCTGATGATGTATGTATTAATATGTCATTGCTTTTATACCTCAACAACATGCCAATGTGTGACACACCACTATTTCTTTCTCTCTTAATGATCTAGGTGATGGATATTTGATTTATTCTCACTTTCTGGATATTATGGATAGCATATAAACATGTGTCTTCAAGTTCTTTTAAACATATATTTTACATTCTTGTAGGTATATATCTACCTGTAAGCACATGTATGATCATATGTTAACAATATCTTTAACTTCTTCAGGAGTTGTCAAACTATTTTACAAAGTAGTTGCAACATATTTTATTCTCGTTAGCAGTGGATGTGGTTTCCTATTTGTCCATTTTCTTGACAATACTTGTTAGTGTCTGACATTTTTATTATAGGTATCTTAGTTGGTGTGCAGAACTATTTCAAAATGGTTTTGATTTGCATTTCCTTGATGTCTGTGATGTTGAGCATCTTTTCACTTTCTGGCTTATTGACTATCTGCATATTTTCCTTGAAGAAATGTTAATTCAAATATGTTGCTTATTTCTAATTGGATTTTCCCTATATTATCGAGTTTTAAAAGTTCTTTATATATTCTAATACCTAGGCCATTATTCGGTATATGATTTGAAAATAATTTCCCTCATTATGTTAGGTTGTCTTTTACTTTTCATGATAGTGTCCTTTGATACAACAATGGGATACATGCTATTTATTTATGTTGCCTGTCATGGCCAGACCTTCTTGTACAGTGTTACTATTAAGGATGTGTTGTTGAATATAGGACTCATTTAAACCAAGATTACCTTATATCAAAATTCTTTATTTTAGTTATCTCTTCAAAGATCCTTTTTTCAAAGAGGCACATTTACTGAGAGGCAAACCTGTTAGAAACTACCATTCAGTTCATTATATGAAATAAATACCAAGGTTAAATACTTCCCTACAACTCAAAAAAGAAAACCTATACAGGACAATAGTATAATGGGCAGAAGACAGGAACACTCAACATATTTCAAAGAACAGGAAACTTTTATGGTCAAAAAATTTCCAATGACATTCATGACATAGAAATGTACGAGAAAATTATAATGAGGTACCATTTATACCCATTTGAAAGGCAGAGATTAAACATCTTTCAAGGAGTATATAAGCAACATTTGTTACGACCATTTCAAGATATCTTTAGACACTGAGATAACACCAGATTCATGGCAGCTAACCAAATCTCAAGAAACTGTTTCTTTGTTTATTACCACTATATAGACTGGTACTGGTCCTCAACAAGGGAGATGTAAAATTTCCAAGCTCTTTCTTGTTTAGTCCTTATAATTTCATCTTCATCTACAGAAGAATTTCAAAATGAGAACTTTTATTTTGAATATGCTATTTGAGGAAATTTAAATCATTCTATCAACATCAACCAAGTCACCTATTGCTTACTGAGTAGCTTTTATTTTTTCTTTTACAATGTTTTACCTTTTGGCAATTGTTGAGATTTTCACACCAATTTATTTCCAATATTGAACTCAAGCCCATAAAAATTGTAGTAATAATACAAAGCACTTCCCCAAGTATCCTAGCACCATGCTTGCTGACATTAGTCAACAACTTTCTTTTATCATTATAATAGGGGTGATCAATATTTATGCAAGATTTTCATTATAATAATCCTGCATTAAATATTATGATATAAGCTATAAGCACTTGAACTAAATCAAAAGTTTGTATTTTATTATTCAGTTACCTTATTCTTACTGAAAACATTAAGTCAACTCAATCAGTTTTTAAAATTACTGTTGTTTAGGTAAGTCTATGTTTAGTGTGAGCAGCAGAGAGCTGTGTTTATTTTATTCATTCTCTAGCAAAAGTATTCAGCAAAACTGAAGGGAGGGCAGGGCAAGAGTACTGATAGGGGTGAATGATTGCAGGATGTTATGTGCATGTATGAGTCTGCCAGAATGGAACCTATTAATCTGTATAACCAATGTGAACTTTAAAAATGTGAGGAAAAAGCGATTATATTTTAAAGTATTTAATACACAGTAAAACCTTTTAATTTATCAAATAAAAAGATTCCTTGTGATTATTCTGTGTTAGTTTGAAATATCAATTATCTTCCACTAAGAAGAAAAATTGCTAGTGGTGATTCAGTTCTTTTGAGCACAGAATTATGATGAGAGTTTTCATGTATTTACGGATATTCTCCCCAGTAAAGCAGATTAATTGTCATTTTATAGATGAGGAAACTGAGCTGTTTGAGTTTTCCAAAATTCATAGAGCAAGTAAACAATGGTACCAGGATTGAACCCAGCCTAAATTCTTAACAAGTGACTCTATTTCTATCCCTAGGCTTTTGCCCAATGAGCCCTTTTAGCCTCCAAAGTCTACATGTTTGACTATGAGTTTGACTTTATGAGTCAACGCTGATTTCCTCTTGGATTCCAGTGCTGGAATATTTCTCAAGTCATTCTTTTTTCTTATTTTAGGACACTAAAATATTTGCTGAATTTCCAAAAAATGAATAAAACATATTAATGTATTTTTCTGGTCTGTTATATATTCCTTACTGTAGCTCTTTGTAAATCTAAGAGTTTTGTAAGGGAATAATGTATTGTTTTTCTTATGCTCCCTTGGCAAATGAGTACATATTTTGTGGCTCAAAACAACAAAAGTTTATTTTCTTAGAGTTCTTAAGTTTAGAAGCCCTACACTGACTCTTATAATTACATTGGACACCAAGATAATTCAAAATGACTTAATGTAGTCATATTGGCAAACTCCCTTTTGTCATTTGAAGTAACTGTATTCACAGGTTTTCAGGGCTGAGTTGTATATCTCTTTAAGAGATCACTACTTTGCCCAGACAGATGGTTACCTCCATCCTCCACGTGCCACAGACTATTTATTCACTGGCTGTTCCCTTCAGTCATAGAAAGACTATTCCACCCAATTCAATTCATGCTATTTATTTATTTATCCTTCATTATGTATGGGATAATACAACAGACGATATAAAGGAAAACAGAGAGCAAGAAGTATATATCAGGGCTATCAGAAGTATATACCAGGATATCAAGATGTTTACAACCTTAGTAGGTAGACAAGATGCAGAATTATCTAGATGAAAAAAATCCTAAGTCATATCTAAGATTAAATATGCAATATAAGGTCTTTATTCATTTGACAATTTGGAGAGATATAATTTTAATATATTTTTATGCCTTATGGAGTACAGAAAAAAATGTGAAAAAGGTATTGAAAGGTCAATATTCTCATTTTCATATACAACTTGGTTATGAGAAGTGTTTGCAGATGAAGAAATTAAATCTCCAAAAGAAATGAATAACTTACCTAAGGCCATCCAGAAAATAAACTGAAGAGACTATACTTAAATCTACTTATGCTTGACTCCAAAGTAATGTTCTTTCCACATATTTCTCTAGACATAACTAGGTAGTACACCTAAAATTGGATTATGAATCCTTCTATTTCTAGTTGATCAGCAAGCTATTATTTTATTAAAGGGTTTTGCATGGTGCAAAAAGATAAATTCTTATTTGTTTTGTTCTTGTGTGGGGTGAGGTTAGGTGATTGGTTTCAAAAAACTAAGCTCTCATCTCTTTGAAAGTGAAGAACTTTGTTTTATTTAATGTGTGTTGAACAATGGATTCCCAGACACAACTGACAAGTTTTGTTTCTGGTTATTCATTTGATACCTACTACTTTAAAACTGAAAAGTGATATGTTGACTTCAGCTTGTTAACAACAGCATCTACAATAAATATATGGTATGCCTGACAGATATCCTTTTTCAGTAACTGCTATAAAAACAAACCTAATAGACCTCAAATTCTTATGGAAAAATTAATCATAGTCCATTAAGAAGAATCAGTTTGTGATTCTCCTTCATGCATTCTTTCCAAAGTATCTGGCCACAGTTAACTTGCTTTTTTATTGGTACAGAGAAATATGAACTAAAACATAGCACAGGTAAAGCAAAAGTTAAGAAGAAATAACACAGAAAAGAAGGAAAGGGATGCTCAACCAGTCCCAAACAAAGTGAGATGCAAGTAACTGTTGAGAAATTCCTGAGACCTGAGAAGTTCAACTTTTTGAAATGATGTGGTAGAAAGCTGAGAACAGGTAATTATCTCCTGAAGGGGGTAAGTACTTTCTAAAGGCCACACAAGGAGAAATGGCAAGTGTTCTACACAACGCAGAATATGACTGATAAAGTGGCGTTCAGTTGGGGATGGACAGAAAGAGAGCAACTTAAATAAGTACAATAACTCTTTCCTATACTATGTGATTTTTTAAAAATTTCTAGAACAATTTATGTGCCTCTTCAAAGGGAGGGAAAGAGCTGAAGGCAGAACTAAATTGACTGCTAACAAAAATATATATTTCTAGAAGTCTCAGTTCCCTCAGTTATGAATAAGAGCATTAAAGTAGATTAGTTCCTAGGCCAGATACAGTTTTTTTGTCAGTAATCATAAATAATCATAGAGTGCTAAAAAAATGTTTATTTACGAAACTGAAAGTCAAAACAGAGGCATTCATGGGTTTTGCCATCTCAATTCAAAACTGACCTCCTTAGCTAACTGGAAGAATGACATGTAAGTATAATTTTGATTGACATTTCTATACAGAACAATATCCTAAGAGGCAGTAACTAGTACCTTATTGTCTCTTTTGCCAATTATAAAATATTTAAGCTGGGAAAAGTAATCACATTAGTCGAGAACAATGTTAAAATTAAGTACATTCTAAATATTATATAGTATCATGTACTGGGTACTATGACAGGGTAAGGAAAATAGAAAAACTAGTGAAAGTGAAAATATATATTTTAGTTCACAGAATTATGCAAGACTGAATTTCTTAATCTGACAAATAAGATGTTAACATAAAAGTATGCCAGATAACAAATATATAGAAATGTTCTGTGCCTGTTTTATAATTTTCAGTAATTCCAAAATTAAAATCTTATTTTAGTGAATACAGCATTGGACAATTATTAATTTTCTTAAGTTAACCTACTTATGCGGCATTTATTTTAGGAGGTTATTTTTTTAAACCATCCCTTACCCAGCACTTAATCTTCCTTATTTTATGCTCACTGGTGGTTTGCCTGACTTATCTCCCATTTTATTCTGTGGGATTTCAAGCACGTGTGCCTTGCCATCTCCAGTACAAGGCCATGTAGAGGAAGGATCTGGGCGTCTCCCTGAAGTACAGGATGGCGTTTCATACATATTGGGATACAATTTGTATACAGTATATAAGCAAGTAAAGTTACTACTTATAAAAGAGACGATAGCCAGCTGACTTGATTTCCCTGGAAATGTGTGCTGTAAATGTTCAGTGGTCTAGTTTGTACTGAAAAATAAGCAAGGGATTTGATCATCAGTGATAAGAAAGATTAAATCTTAGAACCTCATTTTTATCTGTTGTGCTATATCCTCTATCCACTTCTCTATACATCTACCCTGAAAAAACACTATAGGTCCATTTTGAAAAAACTTTTTAAAAATCTAAGCTTCACATGGCCTTCAAGTGGGCAAGGTCTCATGGTCATTTCTAGGCTGCTCACTTCCTCTTGCTTATTTCCTTGATCTTCTGCCTGTATCTCTTAATAAGATATATGTATTTGTGTGCCACACCCAACATATAAACATTAAAGTCGCATTAGGTAAAACCCTGAGTATACTTGGTGTGGCCTGCATTTTACTTATGCTTCTATTTTATTAAAGCCAAAATGCTAATTGTAGCCAAATGATTTGATTAATAACCTAACAACGACGAAACTGTTTATAAATCCCAAAAGAATAGAAATAAGTTGCTAAAGCATGATTTAGAAAGAAATTATTTGAAATCTAGTTCTGATAGCTTTTCATTGAAATCTTCAGCTAAAATTAACTTAACCTCTTTGCAACTTAGCCTTATCAACTATAAAATCAGAAAAAAATTATTTTATAGGGTGGCAATGATGCATATGAAAGCACCAACTCCACGACAGTTTTAATAAATGTTTCTTCTCACTCCCCTTACTCCATCTTGTATTATGCATTCTTCCTTTGAGAGAATCATCCCGGCAACTCTTTTTAAGCCCCCATGCTTATAACTTGACTCTGCCCCCACTAAATTACAGAGTAGCGTCATGTTTAGCAACCGAAAGGGAACTGAGAAAAGTGGCAGCAAAGCTGAAGTCACGGCTCCAGTTTCTCACTGGGAAAGCCTGTGGCTGGGTAGAAAGAGACACACGGGTTCTGGGCATGGAGTCAAGCTACATTTCTAAGCCTAGCGAGCAAGGAATGTAGACAGTGTTTCTCCCCTGCCTGGCCTCCCTGTCTGTGCCACCTCTATTTATTTATCCCCAGACATCCTGGACAACACGAGGAGGAGCCGCTGTAAGGTGTTAGCTCCGTTCAGGTGCACCTGTGCAGAAGCATTAGTTAATGTCTCATTGAAGGGTTCCACATGTTTCTTTTACCTCAGGACAGCTTAGTGATGGCATTCTCACACGCTTCCCTAATCCTAGCCCCCATAAATCTCCTACCAGTTCCTCCCTCCATTGTCCTTCCCATCCATCAAGCTCTCGGTGAAATCCTTTGCATGTACAGTGCATCTCTGCACCAAGCCCGTTTACAAAGGAGCCCTGTCATTGCTGTATGTTTAGCTTCCATTTTCTCCTCACCTTTGTGCTGAAGTGGTTATGCGTGTAGTTTATATGGTAGGGGGAGGAGTGGGTGGTGAGAGCTGGGGTGGGGGAAGGGGGCGACTGTGCTAACCTGGACTCAGGGATGGTGTGGGAACACTTAGGTCAGGGCGAGGATGAGTGGGAGAATTATTCAGTGTGCAAACATAGGTCTTAATGACTTTCATGAAACCTTATTATGCGTCTAAAATACAAAGTAGCTTGTATTCAAGCAGTAACAGTAATAGGATCCGTGTGTTCAAATAATACTGCAATCTTGAAAATTTGCCCCTTTTCTCAAATCAAGAACAATCGAAGGTTTTTTTAAAAAGTATAATCACTACCGAAAGAAACAAACTACCATTAAATTCTCCCTAAACTCCTTAGAGAGGATTAAGTGTTTCTTCAACTAGTTTATACACTCGAGTTATTTTAGCCTTTTTGTTACTACAGCCTTTTGAGGAAAACATTTAAATTTTGTTACTGTAAGTTTTTCAATGTGATTAATTAAAATAATATACTTAGGAGAGTGACATGAGTCTGAAGACAACATAGAAATTTCCTGTGTTTATCCCTTATAGATGCATTGATTTGAGTAAACACACACACACACACACACACACACACACACACACAATTTGCTTTCACAAAACCAAGGAGTCCATACAAGCAATTATGCACCTGTGATGGAGCCCAGAAATAAGAAAACATGCACTGCCCGTAGTTGAAAAGACAGTTTCACATTACTTCTGTCACTGTCCCCCAAGCCCACAGAACACAGAGCTGAAATCATCCTCTGTGAAAGGAGAAGGAAATAGGCATCCACTTTGCTGTGCTCCAGCACTTTGTCACCCCCCAGGGGACCCAGACATAAGGCTTTCTCCAACAGTCCCAAGTTCCAAGCCGGCCCCCACAGCTGGCGTCTCCTTGCTGGTATTTAGGAGCTAAGACCTCAATACTGCTCCAGTGCCAGGACAGACACTACAGATCCAGAATACAGACCAGCCCTAGATCTTGGAAGATCCCACTATTTCCCAAACTGCAGGAGGTCCCTCAAGGACCCAGAATTGAGGGCTGTCCCGGAGGGCTCAGGGTCCATACTCATCCTTATAAATCCAACATCCAAGCTCCCATAAACCCAGGTACTTGGTGTTGGATATTTGATCATCAATGGGAAAGCTGATAATAAATCCAAGAAAGAATCCTAAATTGTCATCTTCATAGCATGGAGGGGATCTAGGAGAAGGGAAGAAATGAAGGAAGAATAAAAAGGATCAAGATGCAATAAATATGTCTGTGAGCTACAGTAGGCAACTACATAAAAATCAAGAAAACAACACAAGAACAAAACAAGAAGCTTAATAAAGAGATAGAAACCATTTAAGTAAACAAAATTTGGAAATGAACAAAACAGTGACTGAAATAAAAATTCCACAGACCATTTCAATAGTTGACTTAGTTTAGCATAAGTCACAACTAGGGAGGTTGAAGACTTGAAATTACATAAAGGAACCAAATTTCATGAGAATTAAATGGAGTAGAGGAAAATATATGGAATTTATGAAATATCATCAAGTCAACTAATAAATGTGGTTTTAGAGTTCCATAAGGAGCAAAGAAATGACAGAAAACTTTTAAAAATGATAAAAAGTACCCAAATCTAGAAAATTAAATGAACATGCAGACTCCTGAATCTCAGTGCATTCCTAAAAGATTAAAAAGACAAAACTTTCACTGACACACATACCGATGATCACTTTCTTCTGTGGTTCCACAGTCTCCTTGATCAGAAGACCAGGGACTCAGAGTTATAGGATGTCATTACAGAGGTTCTCTTATATCCTGGTTCCTTATAGACCTTAGAGGGCTGGGTCCAAAATATTGGCTGTCCTCCTAGCCCATCTATCTTTCTAGTTTTTGGTCTCCAAACCTTAGTTGTTCAACATCCAAAAGACTCACAGTTAATTTATCTTTGATAAAGTAGGAAAAAATAGAATGATCTCACTCATATGTGGAATGAAAGACTGATATCATAGAAATTGAAAGGAAAAAGCAATAAAAAGATTGAGAGTTTTATGTACATGTACCAATCCCCCAAAATGAGCATGATCATTATGTTCTGCAAAACATCTACTAATAAAAATTTTTAAAAAGACAAAAAAGAAGTAGAATGATGGTTAAAAAATGCTGGGTCCATTTGAGGTCCATTTGAGGAGATTAGAAAGGTTAAAGAGAAATACAAAGAGTTTGATAAATGAATACTAAGTTATAGTTAGACAGCCAAGAATTTCCAATGTGCTGTTTCATAGTAGGGTAATTATAGGTAATGATAAAATGCTAAAATAAAGATTTATAAATGCATCTACCATAAATAAATTATAAATGTTTGAAGATACAGATGTTTAACCTGGCTTAAGTAACATGTTACTATGTATATGGATCAAAATGTCACATAGTATCCAATAAATATGTACACATTTTTATGTTTTTATGTATCACATGTTATTAAAAGTACTTTTTGCTTATAAGCCACAAATATAGTATGTTGTATCTTCTCTTAGATGTTTTAATATTATGTTTTTCTCTACAGAAATTTTTTTGTTATGGCATCAGGTAGGAATCACAGAGTTTTAGTTTTCAAAATCATCCCCAGCATTATTTGTTAAATAATTTTCACTTACTGATTTGTAATGCTACTTATTGTATGAATATGATACACAAATTTTCATATTTATGTGAAAGTAAATTCACATATTTATGTGAAATTATGAGGTGGCTCATCTTTTGGCACCTCAGCTGTTCATTTTTCTATTTTTTGAAACTGTACCAACACCATATCAATCTAACTATTGCTGCACTATAAATATTCTTAATATCTGTTACTATCTGAGAAAGCCTAATTTTGTTACCCTCATTAAAGTTACTATGATTACTTTTGGAACTCTATATTTTCATATAAGCTTGGGGGTTATTTTCATTATATTCCATCAAAAATCTTGTGATGTAGGGGCTGTTGATATGTTTATGAAACACAACATCGTCAGACATGAACATTTATTCTGATTTTTTCTGCATTGTTCATATTGTTTATAATTTTCTAGATAAGTATATTTATACATGATAAGTTAAAATCAATATATGACGCACATTCTCAAAATTATATAACCTTATTGTACATTGTATATTGTATCTATTGTATATTTTCTAAATTTGGCATTCTATTTTAAAAATTCGATTATGTTACTCAAGCTTATTTTGATGTTTTTCATTAATTTTGAAACTAAATCTGTGAGTTTTTCCCCACACCAACTAATTCTCCAACATTAATTGATTGTTCCAGTCTGTAGCTCAATTTGGAGAGACCTAGACTTAGCACAGGTCTCACTGACCCCATAATTTCTAGGTTAGTATGTTTCCAGGTTAAAATGGTTAGAACTATCCTATCTGGAAAAAAAATTTGTCTTAGTACATATCTTCCTTTTAATAAGTCAACCAGTAAAGGAAACAGTACACTTGTCTATACCACATTATCACTGGGAATTAAAAAAAAAATAGCACTTGACCTGGAGAAGCCAGGTTGAGTGCTGTACAGAGTCAAAGCCCATACCCCCCACCAGTGCCCATGGAAACTGTATTAATTAACATAAATATTCACCTACTAGAAACCAAGGTGCTGTATGACATGGTCTTGTTTTTAGTCCAACATAGAAGAGTTTTTTATATTTTATTTTAAGGGATTTTATGAATATAATTAGCCCTATTCAATCTGAAATTTTGTAACATCTAAAAGGATGAAAATGTACAGAAACATACAAAACAGTTAAAAGTAGCCATAAAAAACATGACTAAAAAGAAACAAATCATTAGAAGAATGAAAAGGCAGCACCTAATAGTTTGGAGATACTAACTATATCTGTAACTAATAAAACACTTGTTCAGAGTAAAGAAGTTTTACAAATCAGTAAGAAAAATGTAGACAACACACTAAAAAAAAACCTCAGAAGAGAACTGAATAAGCTTCTTGCCAAAAGTGATACCCAAATTGCCAAAATAGGTAGGAAATGACATTGAGCTTCATTAGTTATGAAGGAAATACAAATTAAATGCACATAAGAATGATTAAAATCAGGATGAACAACACCAAGTGTTGTCAAAGACATTGACAAACTATAACTCTTACACAATTTAGAGAGGGTTTACATCAATTCTTTGGCAACTTGGCACATGTAATAAAGCGAAACATGCACACTTTTGACCCACGCATTCCACACTAAAGAAGATAACCAACGAATAAGTACTCATATTCACCAAATGTTATCAAAATCTCTCTTGCACCATTATTTTCAAGAGTAGAAAAGCAAATAACACAAAATCCCATTGATAATAATCTGTATGTCTTTTGATAAATCTATGAACTGGATAAAGCTGAGCCATTTGTAGGAAAATAGATATACCCTGGGACTATAATGCTAACTAGAATAAATCAGACACAGAAGATTAGCTATTATGTTGTTTCTTGTATGAGAAACTCAAAGTCTAAATAACTTAAAAAACAAAATAAAAAGATAGGTGCTAGGAAACAGGAAGACAGACTTTGTAGAAATGGAAGAAGTTCTAGGGATGGAGGGAGATGAGATGGGGAAGAGAAGTAGAGATTCAGATGTGGTACATGTATGTACCAATTCCTATGATGATGTATTTACTATATATCATATACAATAATAAAAAATGAAATAGGTACTATCTGGTAATTACAATAATCTTGCTACACTAAAAATATGGATAAAACCCACAGATACAAACTGGAGAAAATAAGCCAGATGCAAAAGTGGTTCTATGACTCTGCTTATATACTAGCCAAACCAGGCTAAGCCTAGCGATAGCAACAGCTACCAAGACTGTTACCACCCTTGTAAAAGGACTGAGTGACTGGAAGAGGATTTCAAGGGTATTCCCTGAGCACAGCTAGGTTTTACATCTTGGTATGACAAGTTTTCATCATTATAATTTTTACACATATTAACTGTACAAATAGGTTTAACTCTAAAATTTCCATATATGCATATAAAGTACTATTCTTATAGCTATGGTATTTAAATGCAAACATTAATTTTATAAAACCTGGGCTATCCATTTAACATGTTACACTATTTTTATACTAAAAGAAAAGAAAAGAAAAGAAAAGAAAAGAAAAGTAATTCTAGGCCTTTTGCAGACAAGTTCCAAAACTAGAAAAAAATCTTATTCTTAAAACAACAATGACAATCATTTGCTAAAAAAGGAGTGATTCTCTCTGGTGTGGGTTTAGAACACTGTTCACAAACTTAAATGACTACAAAGAGCACGACTTTTGCAAACATCTGTGACAGGGCCAGGTGTGAGGCAGCAGGGATTAGACAGGTAGCATTGTTTCCAGACAAAATGCAAAGCCCAGTTACTTTATCTTTAAGAAAACTGTGCACTAATTCCCAGACCAATGAATGCACAAGCTGAGACTGCAGAGATTATTCTGTCTGCAAGGAAAAACAAAATTATTTGCTTTTGAACACACCTTTTCTTTAATAGTCAATAAATAAAGAAAAGAGCAAGCTTACTTGAGTATTGAAAAAGCAACTGGAACCGGAGAAGCCAAACTGATTTTGCCCAATAAGACTAAACCCCATTTATCAGACCAGTATTCATGAGCTGAGCACCAATGAACTTCATATATACCTTGCTGAAACCCAAAGAGTGTTTGACATTGCAGCATATAGAAGTCTACACGTAGAACTCTTGCTGGGTTAATAAATTTGTTTCATCTTTGGAAGATTACTCTCCCTTTTCTTTCCACTCTTAGAGATCTTGAAGGCATACAGTCTTAGAATGAAGGAGAAAGAAATCTGAAAAAGCAAGAGGTCTTAGAATGGTAAAAAGGGTACTTTGCTGACCAGTCAATACTTCATCCTATTCTAATTTGTGATGGAATGAAGAGAATGATGATTTGCTTAGCTTTGATATGCTTAGTATATATAAACGAGAACCAGTCACAGTCACAGAGTCAAAATTTCTGAGCACAAGTCCTTGCTGTGACACTAGCTTTATGACTTAAATGACTTACTCAACTTTCTCCACCTGCAAAGTGGGGAAGAGTAATTCATATCCTATGCCATAGACAGGAATCTTATTCCATAGGCTTAAATTTGTAAGATGTATCAACTTGATTTCCCTTTAATTGACTTGGGTCAGAACTAAATGGGCCAGTTCTGAGTATTTATTTACCTGAAGAGAATTTAATGGAAAGTCTATTGGTAGTGTGGGCAAAGTTAAGGAAACCATAGAGGTAGAAATGCACAGGGCTAAGCAAAAACAATTATCTGCCACCTCTCCTAAGCCTCAATAAACAGAGGACAGAAGAAATGTTTCCAGAGTCAGGGAAAGAGGCAGGCCACTAAAATAATAGCTGCAGATGAGAAGATGTAACCTCAGTACTATAACCACTGTCAGAATATCACACTACTAAGGCAAAGTGATTTGAGACAACCAATTCTGAACTCCTCTGTCTTTCTACCAATGTTTCCCATTGACAGAATCCAACCCTCCCATCTTCCTGTACCCGCTAGCGTCTCCCATTGATTGAATTCAAGTAAAATTCAGAGACTGTGAGAAAGCAGATGACAGATACCATTAGTGCTCATACCCGCCAGAGCACAAAGCAGGAAAGACGGAGTAGAGTGGCTCCAGAGGAGGGCAAGAGAAAATAACTGTCACAGTGTAGAACCATGGCAGTGTAGACAGTGAATGATTACTGAGAGCCAGAGGGGCCATTCAACCCAGAGTCCCCGGAGGTAGAGAGACTCCTAGGAGTAACACTCCTAGGTTTTTATTTAGAATATCAGTGTAAGAAGGACAATAGAAGAAGAAAAGCAGTTTGGGCAAGCAGCTGTTTCTAGGGTAGGTAGTTTTCTTGGAGAAAGGGCAAGACAGTGGCCAGATACCACATGCTTCACTAATCTAAACTTCTTGTTGTTTATCTGTTCACTCCTCAAAGAGCTTGCATGCTTGTGCCGTGCAGTTTCATCATGTACTCCACGGCCAAATCCTCCACAAATAATGAGCAGCTAATATATTTTTGTGTCTATATCCTATTCAATGGCTTTGTCAGTTTTAGTTATTGTTTTTCACCTATCCTTATGACAGCACTTAGGGATTGGGGCTGGGCTGAGCTTTTGGGGTCCTTCTTAATACCAAATGATGGAGGAACCACTCTGACCACTGGCTTATACTAGGAACCTCTGAGAGCCTGGAAGTTATGTTCAAATAGTCCCTTCAGCTCTGTGGTCCAGATATGCTTTGCATGCTATGGCACAGGATCCTTGCAGGGGCTGAAATTCCCTATTGGCTGCATTTGACCTTCAAGAGTCACCATATGTTACTGGGGGGCACACCATCTGCTCAAGGTACATCCAACAAACAGTGGTATCCCCCATGCACTGGACCTGCTAACCTTTGTCTGCTTCCCACTTCCTGGGATCTCCATCTAATCATCCCTGCATCAGTCCACCATGGATCCAACAACCCCCAAAACATTGCCTTCTCCCTTGCCCATTTACTTTCCTACCTTGTAATAAGCTAAAACTTTTGTAGACCAATAGACTTTTATTTTTCCAGCAGTTTTTACAAAATTTTCCTAGGCATATAGGTAGTAAGGACCTAGATATTTGGAAACCTGAGGAAAAACATTGATTTCTTCCTTGGACTCCTGCAGTCTCAAGAAACTGTAGCATGCTTCCCCTTCCTAGGACAGCTGCAGCGTTTTCTTGCCTAGCAAACTTTATACTATCTGTTGTCTTTTCTTTAGACACCCCTTCCCCAGCTCAATGCACAGCCTGCATCATTTTTATACTTTGGGTCCCAGTTTACCTGTCTCTTCTTCAGAACTTCAATTTTCTCCAAACTTAAAAAAGTTTTTTTTTTTTTTCTAGCATCCTATTTCCTCCGGCATCTCAGACTATACCATGCGTTTACTTCTAGGTTTATGGCTTGTGTATTCCAACAATAAGTCTGTCCTGTTTATCTGATTATTATCCTTAGTACTAGCGTAGTAGGATTTCATAAACATTAGTTGACTGAATGAATAAATGACTGAGTAAATGAACCCATGCATCTTCTCATCGAAAGGAACGTTAGTAAATTATCTTGCCATACCGCCTAAAAGGAAGTTATTCTAAGGATCACATGATGTAAATTACATGAAAAAATTTGAAGTATTAAAGAAATATTTATGTTACTCTGTATCTGAGATCTTTTGCTTTTGCCCCACCATTACCATTCCAAAGAGAGATGACATGCGACTCTTGGATAAAGCAAGAACTGTATCAATGTCCAATTCCTATTAATACAAAGGTATTCAGTGTGTTACTTTGTTTCCTACCACCAGCTTTACTGCAGTATAATTGCTATACTAAAAACTGCACATAATTAACATATATAATTTTGTGAGTTGGAACATACACATATACATCACTATCACCATCCATTCAGATAGTAAACATATCTCTCTCACTTCTAGCTCTCTTCATGTCCACTTATTTTTTCAGATTTTTTGTTTTATTTATGTGATGAAGACTCTTACGAAATCTAAATTGCTAGTAAGTGTTTAAGTATGTACTACTTTACCATTAATTATTGGCACTGTCCTGTTCAGTAGATTTCTGGAATTTATTCTTGTATAATTGTAACTTTGTATCTACTGAGCAGTAACTCCTCATACTTTGTGTTCCACCCACTGGTGACCACCATCCTACTGCCTATTTCTATGTCTTTGAGTATTTTAGATCCCACAAACAAATGGAATTAATCAGTGTTTATTTTTCTGTGACAGAGAGGTCACTGAGCATGATGGATTCTAGGTAGGTCTATGCTGATGGGTGTGTATGGTAGACATTATTTTCCTTTTCAAGCTTAAATAATATTTTATGTATATGCCACATTTTCTTTCCTCATTTACAAATCAAAATCACAATAAGATACACTTTACATTTATGAAGATGGCTATTATTAAAAACTAAAAGATAAGCATTGGAGAGATTTCTTGAAAAACAAATTTTAAAACTACAATTTCAACTAGCTCTCTCTCTTCCTTGCATTCTGAGAATGGAACTCTTTGCCACGCCAGACCAGTCAGAGGTACAAAGACACAAGCACTTTATGAAATTTTTACAGCCATCTCTATTTCCAACAGCTTCTTCTCCATGTTTCCATTTCCTTTAACACATTTTATCTCACCTCAGCAGCCAAGAAGGCCTCTCCAAACATACGAAGGGAAAAGGATTTCATTGCGTGTTTTTTCTTTTTTTTCCTTCTTACTTGTCATAGACTCAAAGAAGCCACGTTATTACCAGTTTAATTAAAGAAAAAAAAAGTTAACCTGTCAGAAATTTGCTTTTTGTAGCACTTGAGGAATTTGGGTGGTATGGCAAGACAGACAGGCTTTTAAAATTCTTTCATTGTTGACACCAACTTGATGAGTGACACTACTGTGAGGGTCCCAGCTGCAAGATGAGACTATCAGATTGCTCTACACGTGGGACCAAAATACAGCAGGTAAGTTGATGCTCCTTTCTATTTAACACTTGGCTTCTTTTATATCACCTCAAGCCCACTCACTGGAAAATTTAGAAGAAATTTTAAGTTAAGAAAAGAAAACACAAAAGGAAAGATGAAGAAAAATAGCAATCATCACAAAGACACTCGTGAAATATTTCTAAATATACACAAATACTTGCACTCACTAGTTCAGTCTCAGTATTTGGATCTATCTCTTTCTGTCTGTGATCTATGGCTCTTCCTTTCTCTTTCTCCCAAACACACACACACACACACACACACACACACACAGAGAGACAGAGAGAGAGAGAGAGAGTTAGAGACAGAGACAGAGACAGAGACAGCGAGGGACAGAGAGACATAGAGAAAGATCTCAAAGTCATTTACTTTAGTTAAATTGCCTCCAAAACGTGATTTCCAAACACTATTTAAGACCATCACATTCTCATCTTCAATCATTGTCTTTTGTTTTTAAAGTATCTTTGATGCAGCCATTTCTTCCCAACAGACTGTAAATTCCATATTGTAGACAGCCTTAGGGGAGAAGAGCAGAGTGTATCTGTACCCACAAACAGTCATATTTTATTTTTATTAAAATGTTTAAGTTTATAAAGTATTCTTTGAAACTCCAGTCCAAATGCCAGATTCTCAACTCTGAAGCTTTTGTCCAGCCTACCCGTAAAGATAGAGGATTTTCTGTTTTTCTCTGTTAATCTTCTCTTGACCCTTGAGCATAATTTATAATCCATGCCTCTCTTGGTGGCATCTGCACCACGTTTTCCAAAGAGGCTATGTGCTTCTGGAGCAAAGAATTCCACTGAATCATTCCTCACTTCTCCACAGAGTCACAACACGAAACATCATTCCTATTTGTAAAATCCTGTTGTAATTCCATTAGCTAATAAGGGTGATACTGGTATTTGTCTTGTTTTCCAAAATCAGCCTCATTTAGGAATTCCAATACAGTGAAAAATGTGCTTTAGAGATTTCTAAGATAAGTTTTATTAAAATCCAACATATGTATTGAAGACAAAAAGCCCCAAATATTCCCCAGTGTTCCTTGAATTAACCTCACAGTCTGTTCCATGCAGCCAATCTCAAGGAGCACCAACTGCTATCCGTGGGGTGTAGGCACCCTGTGACTGTGTTCAGAGGATGCTTCACGGTGTGCGCAGTCTGGGAATAACAAGCAGGAGGTAGTTTCTTTTCTGTGAGACATGGCGGCATCTATTTTTTAAAATAAATACTACCCCCTACTCCAGTGAGTTCCCAGTTTCCCATGAGGTATTATGGCTCCTGGTGAAAGCAAAGAGCAAGAGACAGAGAGCAATACAACAGGGATCTGGGATGGCCAGATTTTCATGGGGAACAAAGGGGCTACAAGGCAGCCTGAACCTCAGTATTTACGGATCACATTTACATGGAGAAAATGGTGTAGCGATTATCACATGACTCACAGGGCTGTGGTGGTCTTATGCTGAGAGGATCTTGTATTGGGGGGTTTAACTTTGAATGACTCAGCGGGCTGTACAGATCTTAAGCTAATGAGAATCTTATGTGGATGGGGACAGTGGGGACAGATGACAGGTTAATAAGAAGCTTTCCCTTTCCCCCAGGTGAAACCTTTCTTTATAGTACTTGGTTCTCAAGGAACCAGGATGTCTTCAGCTAATGTAATCTTGCCTTGAAGCATCATAGCATCACAAGACTATTGAGGCCTCATCTGTGACCAGAGGCACCTGAAGTTATATTTCCGCATACCATAGCCAGCTCACATGGCAAGACAGTAGGCCTCAGACAAGCTCTAATCACAATTTAATTAGGAAAGGACTTTCCCCCCAAATTTATGTAGAATGGCCCTTGATAAATACTTCTTTTATTGCTTTCTTGTGGTATGACTTATTAACATATAATGTCCTTATAATAAGCTGCAAATATACAAAGTCTCCCCAAAAATGTATACATACTTCAGGAAAAGAAAAATAGTAAAATGTTTTTATAACATGTGGTATTACCCTTGTATGGAGACCCTAGAAGATGTCATATATTTCAGAAAACCCACTACGTTGCTGGCCCTTAGAGAAGAAATTGAAAATGCAATCTCAATGGACACTTTGACCAAAGTTACCCAAGCAGCAGATCACAGTACTAGTAAGTGTCAGAAAGCTAATGGTCACCACTTCGAGCACCTCTTATAATTGTAGAGGCCAAAGGTAACTTGTGTTAACCTCACACTGTCTCAGTAAATTTAGTATTAAAATACTTATCCAAGTTTTTCTTTTCCTCATACGCATATACATTTTTTTATGAACTAGATACATACAGCAAAATCTTCTTCTCTGAGCATAATTTGCTTCTGAAACATGCTTCTACACTAAAGCACTTGTACATCAAAGTGAATTTCCCTGTAAGAAATAATGGAAACTCAGGTGATTTTTTCCACAAACCAAATATATTCCTATAAAAATTATTAAAATACTGTAGTGTAAGACAACATAGTAAAGATAATATAAAAGAAAAACAAATTAACTTGCACTTACCTTTGAAAACCTTTCTGCTTGGAGTGAGGGAGACAAGAGAGAGGAGATAATCGTGTAGGAAAATTTTCATAATCACTGATAGAATCACTTCCATCTATTGGCTCAATGGAATCTTTTTTCTTTTTGTGCTACTTTAACAAGGAACTTACCCAGTGATGCATGGTGCCTCCTTTGGAGGATTTTGCAGAAACGTGTCATAGCTCTGTCATTAAACAGATTCACTGCTTTGCTCTGCGACACCCTTGTTCAAGCGGTGCTTTTCTACAGTTTTGTGCTGTGTCCTACATTTTACACATTTCCCTACTCTCAACTGAAGTGAAGAACCCCTCCAGCTTTTTCTCCTACTCTGCAGATAAGAATCCTCCACAACTTTTTGCAGTTGAGAAAGGATCACTCACAATTCCTCAGAAAGAGAGAAAAACAAAGAAGAACCACTGAGATGTAATCATGTGATGTTTGTCATCACATATTGCTCGTGTTGCGAGATATCACTCATTTATCAAATTTACATTATTAGAAATGTGTGCTCATCTTATAGAACATACACAGGACAAGTTATTCATAATCCAAGATTTTACTCTACTTTGGTTAGGTTGTCATAAACACATCAGTAAAACTGTGAACACAGTGAAGATTAAAAAAAATTTTTTTTCACCACCTCTAAAAGTTTTCTTAGGCCATTACTCAATTTGTCACTATTTCTAGTCCTACATAGACAACCATTGGTTTGGTTTTCATTAATTTTAGTTGAATTTGCATTGTCTTGGAGTTTTGTGTAAAGCTAACTATGCACAGGTGTTCTATTTTTTTGTGTGACTTATTTCACTGAGCAAAGAAATCTTGAATTTTCTGCATGTTCTTAGAGATGTCTGTAATCCTTTTTATTAAAACATAGAGTAGAATCCCCTTGCTTGGGTGTACTCTATTTTATTTTATGATTTACCTATTAATAGCCTCTTACATTGCTTCCATATTAAAGGTAGTAGGCATATTTATGTGTAAGTCTATGAGGACAATGGTCTTCATATCTCTTAGGTAAATAATGGAATTATTATTTAAATAATATTTAAAATAATAAATTTAAAGTAATAAAATTATTATTTAAATAATTATTTAAAACAATGGAATTGCTAGGTTACCTAGTGGGTATGTGTTTAGATCTAGAAGAAAACAGCCAAACTCATTTCAAACATAGCCATAATACTTTTATACCATTACCATAAGTGTTTTGTTGTTGTTGTTGTTTCTGGTATGGGATTTGAACCCAGGGCCATTTCTTTGAACTACACCGCCAGCACTTTTTAATTTTTTTATTATAAGATAGACCACTGTCTCTTGCTATGTAAGTCCCTAATATAGATGTACCTTGAGAGGCAGTGGTTTGAGGAAAATGGGCCCCTCTATCTCCTCAGAGCTAACTTTGAATAAATCCTCCTTCCTTTTTACCCAAATAAATGGCCTCCTTTGATTTGGTCTGTGGTAATCAAATAAACCTGAATTTATAGGCCTAAATTGTTGCTAACACCCAGATTATCCATTCAGGGAAAATTAATTACAGCCCTTTAAATACTGTTGTCACAATTTAATAAAAAATCTCTTGTGATTAAAACTTAAGATTGTATTCTGTTGCACAGTGAGAATTAACACAGCAGGTATCCTATCTTACTCATCTTTACAAATTTCCTCTAAATATCTCAATTTCTGGCATATACTAAGTATCTAATAAGTATCTAGATTGGAAGCAAACTAAAAATAGCTAAATACTTCAGCTCTGAGCAGAAGAGTACTTTGAGTAGAAGGGCATCAGAGGACAGATCTGTTGGAAATGTATAGGCTACAACAGGAAGAAACACTAAATGCAAAGTGATAAATGTGAGACAAAGGCAACCATACAGAGGTGATGGACACACACAAGGAGACCAGTGTGCAAGTATCCTTGGCAGCAGACTGCTCTTGGGCAGGCAACATGAGTAATGAGCATCTGTTTGGCATAGCTTGGGCAGGGTAGAAGGAGGAGATTTCTTAGCAGTTCCAAGTTTTCTCCAGGCATTTGACTGATTGGACCATAGAAGAATTAATAGAGCTGGGATGAGGAAAATTGGAGAAACTGGAGCCGTGTCAAATGGTGTGAAGAGAGAAAGTGAGCAGGAAGGAAGAAAGTGGGAGGAAATCTTTACTTCTGAGTTAGTAAGACCAAAGCCACACGTTACCTAAAATAAGGATTTTTGTTTCCTTATAGACAGAACCTTGCCCTGGTATTTGCCAAGGATGCTAAAATGAGAGCCTCAGAGCTTCACAAAGTTTTGCTGCCTTCTCCACATACAAAGATGGCTTCTTTGTTTCCTTCTACATCATTCTTGTGTTCTGATCTCCTTCAGAGCCCAGGACAGCCTGAGATACCAACAAGGGTCTGCTTCACAAGGGTCACGTCCCTCTCTTCAGTGTGGTAACCTTTAATTCTTGACCTTAAAAATGTCTTATTTTTCCACTCTCGGCACTGTCTGACCAAGAAAACAAACATCTGTTTGCCTTTTTTGACCTCCCATCTTTTAACAGTTTTGTTAACCTTACTCTCAGCAGTGGATCTGGGAAAGGGTCTTCCCTATTCACATGGAAATTACAGGGCCATTCTTCTGTCTTTTTCCCTTACTGAGCCACTGACAGGTAGAGCCCAGAGCAGAGATTTCTTCAGAATTATTCAGCAGACAATGAGGATCTTACCTTCTATTTTTGTGATGTCATTATTTTCTTATATTTTATTAAAAATCTGGTGATTGGAATTTAAAGTGGAAGATTAAATAGTATTGGTCATAATAAACACAGGTGGAGAGGACCTTTCCCACTCTTCATTTTGCTTGTGGGAACTTGCTGCTACAGTGCTTTTGTCTTTACCATAACAGAAGGAAATAAACTCAAGGTATTTCATTTTGTTGTTTATGTAAGAACTGTCTTTCTTGAATGTTTTAGCCACAGACTTATTTTCAGATATCTGAGGTGGTTTAACTTATTAGAGATGGGAAAATGGACTATAAGGAACTCTTTTATTCAACTTGTACCAGAGGAAAATAAAGTTTATGTGTCCCGCTCATGGCATGGAAGACAGGAAGTGACAGAAGGAAGAGAAGGAAGAAGAGAGGGAGGGAGGGACAAAGGGACAGAGACAGAGAGACAGAGAAGGAGATGTACCCTTCTAGGCCACACTTCCAGTGACCTACCTCCTCCAACCAGGCTTCACCTCCCAGTGTCACATTTAGTTATAAACTCACAGAGTATCGCATCTCTCTGACCCAGTCATCTTTCAGAAGCTCTTCCTATGAGCACATGAGGCTTTGGGGGAACATCTAGATATAAACTTAAGCACTATCCCTCTCTTCATACCTAGTATTTGATATGGTTTATTAGAATTGTACTGAGAGATGAGAAGATCTAAAAATATCTGGGTTTTCACCACAGAAATATTATTGACCAGCTTTTGACAATAGTTCCAAGATATCCATAAGACTAAGTGTACAGAAATCAAGTTTACTTTTGAAATTTTTCCTGTTGTTAATTTGTATGTTGCTATAAAATGGCAACACACAAATTAACAACAGGAAAAATTTCAAAAGAAGGGCATGGATGTGGCTCGGTGGCACAACACCTGCCTGGCAAGCTTGAGGTCCTAAGTCCCATTCCTGGTACTCACCCCAAAAGGAAAACGTTCATCATGGAAACAAACAAAACCACTACTGGAAAAGAAGAAATAGAAAGTGAAGAATGCCAGACTAATGGAAACATTGTCTTGAGGAAGGAAGGAGGAAGAAAGCTTCCCAGCAAGCTGAGATCACAATACATGGCCAAACTTCCCTCCAATCTGTAGGCCTGTCCTGCAGGTGAAAACAGCACAGGAACCACCCAAGTGAAACAGAATGAAATGTGTGTGCTGTGTGCTCACTACTAATATCTTCACATTTGTGTCACACCAGAATACCTCCTTGAACCACAGTAGTTCCATATAGCTATTGGTGAATCACTAACAAATTATCTTGGACAATCTGTAATCTTACTCAGCTGAATCTCTTTGGTGATTGACCTATACAAGATCCTGTTAGGAACTTTCTGTGGAAGAGGATTACTACAGAATCACAAGAATGAAAAAGTAGATTCAGACACAATCAGCCAAACATAATTCTTTCAGGCTACACTGAAACAGCTCTGGAATTCCCTGGTAAATGGAGGCCAGGTATTGAAACCAGAACTGATACCAGACACACAGGTATGAGATTTCTAGTTTCCCTTTGTATCTGCATGAATCCCCACAGTGGATAACTGGGTAAAGACTTAGTGTATGTTGCCACTATGTCATGCTGGCTGGCACGAGCTGATGATGGTCCCCATGTCTTCTCAACTTCACATTCAGTGACACCACCATGGTAGTTTGAAATCAGCCACAGTGACAGTATCTTCACTGTGGAAATGGGCAATCATGACAAATCAGGGTTTGTTTTTCTCTGGGAAGCAGTTGTTAATCAGTATCAACAAACTGTATCTATGCACATATATGTCTATGTGGATACATGTATACCCATGGAATATATACGGAGTCTGCCAAAAAATGTATACATACTTGTGCAGTTTGCTATACTAATACATCTGGGAGATAATGGCTGCCACTTTGAGCACCTCTTATAATTGAGACATCATGTTAATCTAATGATGCCTCAATAAATTTAGTATTAAAGTACTTATGTAAGTTTTTTCTATGATGTAAACATTTTTGTTGGACTCTGTGGAGTTGGTGAATAGATTACATATGTAAGTGATATGAATGTGAATGTATATGTCAATGTGTACAAGTGCATAGGTATACATAGAGTGTGTCTTAAATTGTACTTCAACTTACAGTGTAAGTTCATTTTTCAATTAATTGTTCTGTGTTGCTATTAAAATATTTTTATTTAAAAGGATTTCTTGGTGTAATATAAAAACACACATGTTCCCCAAAATTTTGCAATAGTTACTGTCTTGGTCACTTTCTCATTACTGAGACATAATACCCAATATCCACACATTTAAAAAGGAGAAGTATATTTTGGTTTACAATTCAGTCCATGGTCAGCTGGCTTCAAGGCAGACTGGCATGGTGAAGGTGCCTGGCACAGGAAAGCTGCTCATCTCATGGCAGCTAGGAGCACAGTTCAGGGGTGAGCCAGGAAGGAGGTATATCCTTTCAGGTCATGCCCACAGTTACTCTCTTCTTCTGATCAAGCCCCACCTCCCCACACCAAGCCAGGTGTAGCACCTCCATAATACAATCACCTTCCACAAGCTCCCACCTCTGAATGCATGAGATATTGGGGGGACATCCAGACATAAACCATAACATCTACTATGTACTAGATACAAAATAATGGCTACAAATATATGTATAGAATAAATAAACTTCAACTGACCATTACAAGTAAGCCATGTGTACACAGAGTAATTGTAAAGAAAGCTCAAACCTCTGTTAAAAGAGAGAGAGAGGACCTGGGCTCCGGGCAATTGAGCTTCTGGCTAGCTACCGGTACACTGGACTGAGTCCCGGAAGCTCCATCACCTTAGTGCAGCATGCCCAGCTACCTTCTCTCAGTTTGGGAGGCAGAGGTTGAGCTGGGGGACTGACAGCTCGGGAGATCATACCCACGCCCTTGGACAAAAGACTGTGGCCCAAGTTCCTATGGGCTCCTGTTCTCCAGGCCCAGCATCCGCCTTAGAATTTAGGGAGCCAAGAGCCTGCAGAGGGGAGTTAGGACCCTGTGAGGTGAGTCCTGCCACCCCAAGGCGGGCTTGTGGAGAGCTGGCAACCTGGGCTCTGGGCAATTGAGCTTCTGGCTAGCTACCGGGTACACTGGACCAAGTACCGGAAGCTCCACCACCTTAGTGCAACACGCTCAGCAGCCTTCTCTCAGTTCAGGAGGCTGAGGCCGAGCTGGGGGCCTGAAAGCCCAGTGTGGGCTGGCCTAGCGAGAGCTTAAAACCAGCATTCCTGGAGGGTGAGATCATACTCACCCCCTTGGATACGGGAATGTGGCCCGAGATTCCACGGGCCCCAGTTCACGAGGTCCAGCTTCCGCCTTTCAATTTAGGGAACCAAGAGCCTGTGGGCCAGCCAGCACTGCTCTAGGAACTGAGGGTGCAGGAGGTAACTCACCACACATCCAGAGAAAGCTTTGGAACACTGCTCAAAGCAAGGAAATATAGAAAAATGACAAAAGGAAAGACCAAAAGGCAGGCTCAAAACTCCAGCCCACCACAAGAAAGTTTAGGAGCCATGTACATAGAAGAAAAAAGAAGCCATACATCTGAAATATCTGAAATGATATCAAATGAAATAAAGATCCAACTAGGGGAAGCTATGGAGAAATTCAAATCAGAAGTACTTGCCCAGGTAAAAGAAGAATTGATAAAAACAGTGAAAGAAATAGTGAACACATCTAGTGAAAACACAGCTAATAATTTAGAGGAACAAAGCAAACAGATAGAATCTCTGAATGAACACTATAAGAAACAAACAGAATACATAAAGCAGATTCAAAGAGGTATACAGGAAATCAAAAATGCTATTGAAAGCTGTGAAAACCACCTCAATGAAAGTAAAGATAGAATTTCAGACCTTGAAGATAAGATTGCAGCCAGTGAACAGGAAAGGAAAGGGCTTTTAAAAATAACAAAGAATCAGGAAATAACAATTCAACACCTGCAAGATGATGCAAAGAAAAATAACATAAGATTAATAGGGATAAATGAAAAAGAAAGGGACAGCCCAAATGATATCAAGGATATTTACACAAGTAATAGCTGAAAACTTCCCAAACATGAGAATGGAAACTGACATTTGGATGAGTGAAGGATATAGAACTCCAAATAGCCATAACCAAAATAAAACTACACCCAGACACATAATAATCACCATCCCAGAAATCCACCATAAGAACAGAATACTAAAAGCTGTTAGAGAGAAAAGAAAGATCACCTATGAAGGAAAACCTATCAGAATCACAGCAGACTTCTCAACGCAAACAATGAAGTCAAGAAGATCATGGAGTGAACTATTTCAGATCCTAAAGAAAAACCACTTCCAACCCAGATTGACGTACCCTGCAAAACTGTCTTTCAAAATGGATGGAGAAATAAGATACTTCCATGACAAAGAACAGCTGAAGAACTTCATGAACACCAAACCAACCCTACAAAGAATACTGAAAGACATTCTAGATACACACGGGAGAAAACCACTAAGCAAGGCAGACAATTAAACAGAATGGAAAGCTAACATTACAACAGCAGAAATATAACATGTCAACAATAAATCAATATATAGGAGTTACAACCATTAATGTAAATGGCCTCAACTCACCAATCAAAAGAAACAGACTGGCAGAATGGATCAAGAAACAACATCCAACCATATGCTGTCTACAACAAAACCATCTAACCCAAAAGGACATTTATAGACTGAAAGTCAAAGAATGGAAAATAATACTTCATGCAACAGAAAAACAAAAAAAAGTGGGAGTAGCCATCCTGTTTGCAGACAATGTGAATTTCAAACCAAAAATAATCCAAAGAGATGAGAAAAGGTCATTACATGCTAGTTAGGGGAAAATTTCAAGAGGTAGAGATAAAAATCTTACATATATATGCACCAAATTCCAGAGCACCCAGCTATACAAAGCAAATACTAACAGAAATGAAAAATCAAATAAGCAATAACACAATTATAACAGGAGGCTTTAACACACCATTGACACAAAGGGACAGATCAACTAGACAGAAAATCAGC
>PVJX010022926.1:0-29885 GCA_004027295.1 Dolichotis patagonum
TACTTTGAGACAAATTCTCATGAAGTTACTCAGGTTGGCCCTAAGCTTAGGATTCTTTCACCTCAGCCTCCTGAGTGACAGGGATTACAGGCATTCATGACCGAACCGGCTTGAATTTCCTAATGAAACGGCTTCTGATGTCCACTTCTGCAAGGCAGCTGAGCCCCAGTCTGTGGCGGGGAGGAGTGAGGAGCAGCTGGTACATACTTCCTTTTCCAGTTTTTGTTTGTTTTTTGAGGCATGATCTCACAATGTGTTTGTTTGTTTTTGAGGCATGAACTACTACGTAGTTCAGGCTGTCCTTGAACTCAGTATGTGGCCCAGGCTGGCCTCGAACTTGGGGTGATTCTCCTGGCTCAGCCTCTTGAGTGCTGGGATTACAGGTGTGTGCCACCACACCTGGCAACAACTAGACTCTGTCTCACAGCAAGTCAGCTACAGTGCCCCACAGCCCAGTCACCTGTCAAACGCATGAGGTTTGGTGCCCAATTGAGATCCAAACCATAACAGTCATGAAGAAGACCAAATGGTGCTTTGACTGCTAAGTTTTTAGTTTGTTGCTTATGTAACTATAGCTAACCAGAACATACCTTTATTATCAGCAATGTTTTAGCTTGTGCACATTTGTTACATCTTATTGTGTGTAATTAGCTTTCCAGTGCTGTGATAAAATACCTAAGAATAACAGCTTAAAGAGAGGAAGGGTTATTTTGGCTCATAGTTTCAGTCCATGCTCAGCTGGCCTCGCTGTGGTCTCAGCTGAAGGAAGGGCATGGTGGAGGAAAGCTGCTCACCTCGTGCCAGCCAGAAAGCGACAGAAAGCCTGTACCGCAGAGCCCCCAGTTTATTGTGTGATGCCACCTGCATTCAGGTTGGGTCTCCTCTCAGTTTGCTGAGTCTCAGCCCGTCATCTCTGAAAACACCTCACAGACACACCCCGAGGTATGCTTTACTAATGTGCTAGGTGTTTCTCAATCCAATCAAGCTTACAGCCAAGGTTAACCATCCCAATTACCCTGTCATAGTATGCAAATCAGAAAACATGTGAGAAACAGAAATTTTAAAAGGGTTAACTACAACAGAAGTTCTGAAACTTTTCTTCTCACAGATCAGCAGTTTGTTTGGGCCATGCACACATTTTGGTGACAATTGGTCTAGGATAGATGATACTTTGACTCCCAGAACAGGGTCAGTCAATACTTTCCGTATACCAGTAAAGTTTATCACATGGTCCAACAGGAGAAAATTAACCTCACAGGTACAGATAGCCAAAACTGACCCAAGCAAGAACACTCAACAGTAGAGAGGCAATTTTTGTCACTTCTATATTTTCCCATTTTTATTCATAACCAATATATCAGATAATTTGTTTTATCTTGTGTTTGCTTTTAAGTGCACAGGGTTAAGAGTGGTCAATTTATTTGACTCTTGCTATGCCTATGAAGAATTTAAATGTGCTAGTCCGAAGCTATCCCACAATACATGGATATCATCCCAGGCCAATAAAAAAGGCACCTCAGTATAATAAATTACAAGTTATTAAAATGAACAGATATATTATTTTTTGCCCCACTATTGTTGAATACTGAGGCAGTTTTTAAGCTTTTGGTGATTAGTACAATCATTCTTATAACTACTTCTTTGCACCTATAAAAGATATATATATATTCCCTTCATATGTCCTCCTAGAAATAGAATGGTCAGTTATAGATAAACACTGTATATGAATATGCATTGGTAAATTTCTCTCTAGAAATTTCTCCTGAGCCAACTTATAATTTCTCCAACCATGTCCACTTCTTAGCACCCTCAATTTGGTGTTCTAATTTTAAAAATAATTTTGATAATTTAATATAGAGGTTGTTCTCTATTTATACATGTGATATACATTTTATGCATTACATTTACCCTTTGATTTTTGGCTTTTTGCCACTTGTTGCTATTTATTTTTATAAACTGGCTTTTTGTGGGAAGGAATAAAGCACATTACAAATAAACAGGGCTGGGTGTGGTGGTGCATGCCTATAATCCCAGCACTTGGGAGGCAGAGGTAGGAGGATTGCTGCAAGTTCAAGGCCAGCCTTGGCTACAAAGTGAGCTCAAGACTAGCCTGAACTAAAAAAAAAAAAAAAAAAAAAAAAAAAAAAAAAAAAAAAAAAAAAAAAAAAAAAAAAAAAAAAAAAAAAAAAAAAAAAAAAAAAAAAAAAAAAAAAGACTAGCCTGAACTGCATAGTGAAACTCTATCTCAAAAAGAAAACCAAAACAAAACAAAACAAAACCAGTTTAGGAGAGGTATTCTCTAATTCTGGAGTGATCAAATGGCAGTTCTATTAGTCAATGATTCCTCTCAATTGCAAGTATCTTAAACACAGCTCCAACTGGTTTAAGCAACAAAGGCATGTACTGGCTCATTGAAGAGTTCTAAGTATAGGTGAACTCAGTAGTTCAAATAATAACTTCAGGTTCTTCTCCCTCTGCATCTCTGAGCTCTGGTTTCCTTCATTTCCTTCATCCCAGGGCAAATTTGCTTTTCCTCAGCAAAAACCTAGAAAAAGAAAATAGTTCTTTCTGTGAGCTTTAGCAAAAGGCCCAGAGAAGATAGTAACTGGCTAACACAGGTCATGTATCCTTGCCTGAGCCAATCATCATGGACAGCATAATAAAATAATCTAATTGGCTAGGGTTCATTCCACATCTTCCTCTGAGACCATGGTGGAGTTTTGCATAGTCAAACTAAATGAATATCACTGAATTGGGGCTGGATGATTCTCAGAGGAATGGATACTGGTTAGGGGGAAAACATACAGAACTTTGAGCTCTGAGTCTTTAATGAAAGATGAATTGATACAATAGAAACCGTCTGGGTCCTGTCTTTGTTTCAACTATGGTAATACCCTATGTGTCAGATATACCAGTTGTCAAGGGGAAAGTTGAATCCTTACCTTGCCTATCCCCAAAGATGCTGCTAAGACTCCAAGGAGATTATAAAAATATGTATGGAAAATAAATGTACTTTGCATACAAATAAGAATAAAGCCAGAAAACCTCTGTGCTCCCACTTGTAGTTTTGCATGAGATCCTCCTTGAAAAGTCAAGTGAAAACTCAGTGCACTGTGGCCCTGAACGCCACACTCCCTTAACCTTGGTGCTATTGAAAGCAGTTCACTTTAACTATGTTTAAAAGCATGCTGAACCGTGGTGCCCAGAAGCAGGAAAAGGAGCAGCCATAATGACTTCCGAAAGTAGGAAACAGGACTGATATCACACTACACTTGTTTCTTTCTAGGAACACTTATATCCTGTCTTTGTTTTCCAGCTAACGAGCAAGCCTGTGACTTTCCTTAACTCAAGAATGACCTGCCGTCCAGTGAGAGCAGCAGGAAGCACCAGTTGCAAGTGGACAGCCATGGAACTGCAACCCTGCTGGGCCTAGGACATGAGGCTCTCTGAGAAGTCCAGGTCTTCTGGTTGGGAAATTTGTTTGGAAGTGACCATGCACAAGCAGGGACCAGGTACCCAGAATTGTGTGCAGAGCCTGTTCTTTCACCCAGTTACCCAGTGAAACTTATGCTCATTGTTCTCAGCCAAAAACACAGAACCATCAACACTCTACCTTGAACGGGAGCCCATGTCCCTGCTCAGGCCTGCTAGGACATGGCAGGACAGGAGAGCCCAAGCAAAAGAAGCTCCAGCCAGCCTCAAACAGGAGTGCCTGTGGGTAAACGCCATCAACAGAAGGGCGATCTGAAGCTGTATCCACTCCCCAGCTGCAGCCTCTGTCCCCCGAAGCCTGCCCACTGGATCGTTATCCTCCGTGTGCTGGAGGTGGGAGCAAAGAAGCAGATCAAATAGGGGTCCAGAATGAGGGCTCCAGATACGTGGCAGGAATGAAGAGTCTGTGAGGCAAATTTTGCATAGCTCTGAGGCTGGCCTTTTTATGTTAAAAATCGCTTAAAATGCATCGCCACAGTGGCTCTCCAATGTACTTGGTCACCTCTGACCTCATCTTTCTTGATTTGAATAAAGAGGAGAAAACAACAGCCTTGGTTTGTCATTTTGACAACAGATTTTGCTAAATGATTGTTTACATCTTGGTGCCGGGTTGGAAACTTCTGAGATGTGAGGTTCCCTGGCTAAGAACTGGTTTTCAGTACAAATCTGTAAAAGCAAAATCTGAATTTTCTGAATTTCCAGATGGTAGCTGTTAATGTTAACACTATGGCTTCAGGAATACTCAAAAGCTTATTTTCTTCTCCCAAAGTGAAGTTCTGAGCCCAAGGGACATCTTCCCTCCGTCTTTGGATTGCCTGGGTTCTTAGTGGCCTGGATTTTTGTTTTTCTCAGCAATTCTTCATTTGCCCTAGATGAGTGACTAGCACTGTATTTGCAGAGAACCAAGGCATGGCTTCTACTGGCTATGGTGTCCCCATTCAGAGAATCTGTATTATTACATGACATATGACACAGTGCACACTTCAGAAAGCACAAGATTGGAAAGTTTCTCTTTTGGCAATATTCGTCCCACTCACTCTGGCAATTTCCACATGTAACACTTTCCATACTCACTGAGCACAGAGTTTAGAGGGCTTGAAATAAAAGACCTCTCAAGGTTTTAGTCCTGGCCAACAGAGCCATTGCAACCCGAGGCCAAAACAACTGATCACGTCAAACAGCTAGGTCTGGTCCTTGGTTGACAGAGAAACCCGGGGTACAAATGGCTCGTGATGACGGCGGCCTTCACAGTAGATGTTTTCCTAGGATGACATTTAGCCAGGTATTAAAATCAAGCCCTGAGTTGGTCAGCTTTGGTGGGGCAAGGCTTCTGTTATGGAAAAGAATTATAATCGGAGACCATGGGAAAAAGACAAGAGAGTGGCTGGACAGAGGAGGCCATGCGGTGGACTCTGTGGGGACCTAAGGGCAGTGCCTCTGAGGAGGACCAAGCCAGGGCCAGCCCTCCCAGGAAGGTTCTGAGGTCCAGTTATGCCAGGGGAGGCCAGAGAAAATACTGAACAGCATCTGCTTCGCCTGAGAATGCCACCAGGCACAGAGTGACCAGGTGGACACAGGCATGAGCCACACCCATCTCTCCTCTCCTCCTGAAGGCTCTCCCTCCATTCACTCCAAATACCCTGGCAGAGGGGAAAAGTAGGACCTTGGGCTGCGAAGCTGGAGGAAAAAGTTTCCAGAAGATTTGTCATCCTCTAGAGACTGAACTCTATTCAAATGGACCAGCATCTTTAAACTAGGTGAGACTTATAGGTTTCTGTCTTGGAACCACTGGGTGAGGAGGGCCAGGGAAGGCCAGCAGAGCCACATGGAAGGAGTGCAGTGCATCTTTCTGCATGACCTGCTGTGGGATTCAGGCTGTCCCTGGCTCCAGGAAGGCAGAACCTGTCCTGGCCTTGAGCTGTTCCTGTCTGGTCCACCCTGCAGATGCCTGGCTGGGACTTCACTCAGTCCTCTTGAAGTGTGGAGCTTTGGGCGGGCTCCTCTGCCCGTGCTGGGCCTATGGGCCATGGTGGTCTCACTTGCATCTGCTGATTTCTGCTCTGCTCCTTTTATTCCCTAAATCGTGAAACCCCAGGGAGTTTTTGGTTGTCTCCTGGGGTCTCAAGAGATAGGGTCAGACGTAAAATTTGGACAGAACTAGGAGCCCAAACAAGAACACAAAACATGATCCTTGAGAAGAGTCTCAAAGAGACAGAGGGATAAAGTGCAGGCTCTAAGTGTCTGTGCAGAAGCCATTAACTGTAGATCTAGAATTCAGACCAAGAAAAGACAGAGTTCCCTACCAACAGCAGAGCCCCATCTTACCTCATTCCCACTTGCACTCTGCCTGCCCGGTGTTTGACCTTTTCATTCATATATCCCCCCCCCCAGGACTCTCAATTAGTAAAAATAAAAATAATAGCTAACACTTAGTGAGCACTTACTGTGCACAGACCCCGCGTCCAGAGCTTGTCATAGGGAGCCACACGATATCCGCTGAGGTTAAAAAACTATTTGGGATTGAAAAATAAGCTGAGGAAGCTGCGGTGGGGATGTGGAAAGGCAGAAGCTGCTGGGCTGGAATACGAACAGTGCTCTGCTCTCTTACTTTGTAGCTAATTTCCAGACTTTCCTCTTCCTTTGCTGCCAAAATCCTCCACACTGTGGCCGACACTCAATGCCTCCATCTCCCGTTTCCTTGGCCGCTGACTCCCGCCCCACTATTCTGGCGCAACTGTCCTCCTCCAGGTCACCCTGACTTGCATGGGGCCCAACATGATGGTTTTTCTCCCTGTGCAGCTCGCTCTTTCTGACCCCTGGGCAGGAATGGAGCGCGATGACTACTCGGCCTCTGCACGCTCCCCTTCCCTATGCTTTTCCCTCCTGCTTTTGTCCCAGGGAGTGCAGGTGTGCTGCCCTGCACTCTCAGCCAGGCATCAGATCTCTCCGGAGACCCCCAGATGGACTTCTCCAGCCCAGACGCTGCCCCTACGACCATCCCAGCACAAGCATCGTCTCTCCCCAATCCGTTCCTTAGGATGCTCAATTCCGCAGTCTCTAAAGAAATGAAAGCCCAGTGCCCTGGAATTGTTTTCTGCCCTGTCCCTCTCCCATTCCATACCCCCAGGCTGTGAAACTGCCACTGCCACTAAAAGCTTTTCGCTTCTTTTACTTTACTTATGTGTGTAAGAATATGTCCTTTTCTACAGTTTGTTTGTTTGCTCTTTTGCTTGCACCAAGAGTTGGACCCAGGGCCTTCACACAGGAATATTTTCTATCCCTGGCCTCTTTTTTTGGTTTGTCTTCTTTTTGTTGTTGTTGTTTGTTTTTTGTTTTGTTTTGCTTGAGGTTGAGTTTCACTTAGTCACCCTCTTGCCCAGGTTGGGCTGGAATTTGTGATCCTCTTGCCTCAGCCTCCCAGAGTGTACCACTCTGCTCTGTTGAAAAGCTTCTCACTTCAGGCCCTCTCCCCGCTATTGCTCTCTCCTATTTGAGTCCTCTATTGTCACTTGACCTGCTAGCTCATCTCAGTATCTCTACTCCTCTTTCTATTTCTTCCTAAAATTCTTAAAAGCAATTTTTGTTAATCAACATTTTTAGAACAATCTTTATCTGAACATTTTGCTTTGAGAAATCTACCCTAAGAAATAATGAGAAATGCATGCAAGAACAAAGACTCATGTAAAAGAATCTTAATGGCCTAGGAACAACTTCAGTGAACAACTTCAGTGAACTTTGCTGTCTACTACAGGGAACATGGTGCAGTCATTAACACATGCTTCAAAGGGACATTTGACAATACAGGGGAACTTCTTTCCATGTTGTTTAATGAGGAAATAAGAAGAGAGGGAAGATGAATTGGCAGAGCACAGCAGAGCTGTAAGGGCAGGGGGAATTTTCTCTATGATACTGTAATGGTGAATATACATCATTATGTATTTGTCCAAATCCATCAGATGAACATGTCCAAGACTGAGCCCTAGCATAAGCTATAGACTCTGGCTGGCTTTGATGTGTGGAGGTAGCTTCATTGGTGGTGAGGGCAGGGCAGTGTCAGTAATCGGGAAATCTGTGCATGTGTGGGGGCAAGGAACACATGAGAAATTTCTATGCTTTCTACTCAGTTGCTATGGTTTTGCAGCACTGGCATCAAACTCAAAGCCTCATGAATGCCAGCCCACCTTCCACTAAAAAAAAAAAACTGACAAACTTTGAAAAGGTGGAGTTGGGCAGAACCTGTGGATGTCCCAGCTAGCTTACCTGCCCTGTTTATCTCCACCTTTCAATTTGTCTGAGCTAGTTTTTAATTCTGTATATTGCAGATAACTGAGAGTAAATATGAATGATTATTTTTCTTATGCCAATAAATTCTGTCCAGTTGAGGGGACAGATGGTTTTCATACACTGTATTGGCCAGCTTTTCATTTCTGTGACCCAATACCTGACACACACTACTTAAAGGAGGAAGGTTTATGGTGGCTCATGGTTTCAGAGGCTGCAGTCCATGGTGGCTGGCTCCAAGGCAGGAACATCATGGCAGGAGCACATGGTATAAGAAAGTCGCTCACCTCGTGGCAGCCAGGAAGCACAGCACATGGGCCAGATATAGACCCCGAGGTTACATGCATCCCCTCAGCCCACCCAAATACACTCAAAGTGTGCTTTACTAATCTAGGCATCTCTCAATCGATCAAGTCGACATTCAAGGTAACCATCACACCTACCTGGTCTGGCACCTATTTATATATCTACTTTTGCATTTGTCAGGAGCCTCTATAAATGTACTTTAAATTCTCCCTTGAGCCAGTTATAACATCTTACTGGTTCCCTCATTAATTAATGAGTTAAATAAAATATTTACGTATATTTCTCTTTATTCATATGAGAAGCATAAGTGATCTTTAAAAACTAATGTTCTGGGGGTAAGGGTATAGGTGAGTGGTAGAATACTTGCTTGGCAAGTGTAAGGACCTAGCTTCAGTGCCCAACACCATGAAGAAACGAACAGCAACGTCTCCTTGAACATGCACCGGCTGTTACGGGCTTTCTCCACCACTTCTTCCTCCAGCCCTGTTCGTCCTGCAGACCCCATCCCGAGAGGCCTTCTGTTCCTAGCTCAGGCCCTCCTTGACTTGTCCTTTCACTGGTTCGAGCATTTTCCTCCAGTGCATTTGCTACAGCCTATGTACTCTGCACTCTTAGTCACGTGTGGCAGGCAAATTATCTGATTTCAATTTCTTTTCTTTGCATTTTTCTTTATACATGTTGCCAGCAGAATCACACATCTTATGTTTGTAAGTGTTGCAAGTTGAACTACAATGCAGCTACACCAAAGGGAGGACCCTCCCTGGGTTCTCTTTCTTTTCTCCCCCACACCCCTTCTCTCTCTCTCTCTCTCTCTCTTTCTCTCTCTCTCTCTCTTTTGGTGGTATTGGGACCCCTCTGAACCAGGGCTTACAGTGAGCTATGTCCCCAGCCCTTTTAAAATTTTGAAACAGGATCTCACTCAACACTGTGAAGTTGCTCAGGCTGGACTTGAGATTTTGATCCTCCTGCCTTAGCCTCTCAGAGGGGCACAGGTAGAGGTTCCCAACGAGCATCTCTCAATGCTGGCCGTGAACCAGCAAGGCCCACCGGGAGTATCGGCTTACCAGGGCGACAGAAAGCTCTGTGGGGAGATCTGCCCCGCTCCAGCTGAGCCCTCCCCTTCCCACCACTCCTGGGTCCTGGTCACAAGCTGTGTGTTTGTGATTGTCAGATCCCTGTTGGGAGAGCTTATAGCCAGGCTGGAGAACCACAGGAAGGCTGAGAGAGGCAGGCGCCTATGTCTGGGCAGGTTGAGCCACACCCTGTGAGCCAAGTTGTCACCCAGGGCACGGGGCGGTGTAAGGGCTTCTGCGAGGCAGCCTTTGCACACCTCAGACCTCTGCTTCTAGGGGGCCACAAGATTCCCAGGCAAGCTGCTGGCAAGCCACCTACTTCAGAACCATCTCTAATTCAGGAGCATGGCGGCCGGGGTTTTACAGCACGTGGGAGGGACGTGTGCTCCTGGGCCTCATCTAATTGCTCCCACCCTCATTCAAACCTGTGCTGTGGAGACCCCGTGTTAATCCCTGCTACAGGTAATGTGTGACCTGTGACAAAAAAAAAGACAAAAAAAAAAAAAAAGGTGGTGGAGTAGTGGAGTTGGGGTTGGACAGGAAGCTCCTTTTTTATATTTTGCACGACCTGTCCCCTTAGAAACTGGCCTAAGAAAGCACTTTTTGCCCTTCTGACCTCGACTAATTCCCCACTGCCTGGATCCTTTTCATTAATTAAGTCAGTGTTTGAAGCTCCCTGGCTGCACAGTCCGATCCTCCTTGTCCAATGGGTGAGGCACCAAGAGAAAGACACCCTGCCCCCGTTTTGGAAGGCACCATTTCCCTTCAGGATGACATCAGAGTGGTCACTACATTGTCCCTGAAACTAACTCTCTCTCTCCACCCCCTGCCTTCCTCCCTCCCTTCCTTTCCTTTTCACGCTGAGGTTGAATCTGGGTTTTCAAGTGTACTAGGCACATGCTGTATCACTGAGCTACAGCCCCGCCCCTGCTGTCTTCAGGGGCCAGCCCCAGGCTGGATGGACCACAGTCTAAGCCAGTGTGACAATGCTTCCTGCTCTGCCGGGGCAGCACGGGGTCAGCACACCGGCCTTCAAGCCACAGGCACTGGGCGACAGCTGAGAAGGACAGCAGGTCCCTGAGGGGCTGGCACCACGCCCAGTGTGAGTCTGTCCCTGGGCAGTCTTGAGTCCACCACACTGTCCTGAACATCAGAGTCCAGAGGTCAGCAGGCGTGGCTGAGTATGGGCTTGTGACACCAGAGCCACTGCCCCTCTGCTCACACAGTGTGTCTCTCTCTCATCTGGCTCTGGATGGGACGAAGACAGTCGTGCCTGGTCCCCTGACTGCGATGGTTTCCACCATGCACTCGGCCATGGTGCTCTCTCTCCCGGCAGACCTTCGGCTCAGCCTGCTTTGGCACTCACCCGCTTCTCTGGCTCCTACAGGCCTCCCTGCAGCTCTGCCTGGGCCTGATTAATTCGGCCCAGATTCCCCCAAAGATGCCCGGAGAGCAAGGGTTTAAGTCATCCTTGCAGCCTAACTGACAGGTCACTTGTAGTCCTCCTTTGCTGTCAACTTCCTGTTTACTGCTCCTTCAGCTTCTACAAAGCCATTTGCAGCCACACAGTGTGTTAAGATTTTCTTCATTCAGGGACAGCCAAGACACAAAACCGGAGTCTGCCTGGGAAAACAAAAGAAGCCATGGCTCCGGAGCGGCTGGGCTCTGGGAAATGTCTGATCCTGCGGTGCGGGGGTGGCTGCCATGCGATGATGGCCAGTTATTAAGCCTGTCTGTGGAGGGCAGGCCATGTGAGGAGCAGCAGTTATAAAGAGAGATGAATGGCTCCTGGGGACTGGGATCTGTGCAGACCCTGAGAAAAAGGAAAAACTCCCCTGTACTCATTTACAGTTCATAGCCAGGGGGATAAACACCAACTAATTTGCAAACGATTACCATTTGGAGATGATAAAAAAAAAATTAAATGTCACTGGAAAAAAAAAGTTTACACAGAAACCGTGTGATCCTTTTCTGGGAACATTTGCAAATTTCTCTTCCGTGGTCTCCTGAAGCACCATTTGGCGACCAGAGTCCATGACATCTCTCCTAGGGGAGGTTTTTTCTTTTTGTTTTTTACAACTCAGACAGCAGTTCTCCCAGCCAGGGCAATTTCTCCTCTCGTCACCACTCCACTCCCCAACATTTGGTCCTGTCTGGAGACACTTTTGGTCGTCACCCTGAAGGAGGGGCGAGTGCTACCACCAAGCAGAGCACAGAGGTCAAGGGTGCGGTGACAACGCCCAGCGCCCAGCGTAGCCCTCACTGTAAAATGTTCTGGCCCCAAATGTCAGTGGTGCCAAGACTGAGCAAGATGAGTGATTCGGTGCTTTGAAGCCGAAAGGAACAAAGAAACCTGGATTGGCTTTCAATTTTAACTTTCTACTGAAAGAGGCCAGGGTACGGGCAAGAGGTCTGTGTGGGAAGTCCTGGAATTTCTGGAAACAGGAGACTGAGAGATCCGTGGAACTGCAGTTCCAGCCTCGGGGTAGGCGGCATGTTCTGAGGGTCTGGACTCCTGTGAAGACAGGCACGCCCATCACTGCAGCTGGTGGACGACAGGCAGGGGTGCATGTGTGTGCAGCTGCTGCCTCCTAGTGGGAGAAATGCGGAGCCTGGTCACCCGCCCTGGGCCAGGGGGCAGGCCTGAGGCCCCCTCCACTCTCCAGCTAGCGGAGAGTCCAAGCTTTGTCAGCGGGAGAAGGTCTCCAATCCCAGCTCTGCCACCCGCTTGCAGCAGCAAACCTCAAGACTCCTCGTAGCCCATCGCACCCTTCCACTCCGTGGGCTGGGACCATTACTGGACACGAGTGGGCAGGCGCTGCAGCAGCGCAAAAGCATCACAGAGACAAGCACCATGTCCTCACCTCAGCGATTCTACACCAGTGATGTCCAGTCCTTCACAAGTGGTGACAGAGCCTGCAGACAGGACGATGTCTGTGGTGGGCAGAGAAAGAGCAAGGACCTCAACAAACAGTGTCCACATTCAGCTAGTGTTACCTGCCACAAAGAAACCCATAGAAAGGTGGGGTGGGGAGAGGGGCCACTTTCAGACACTCGGGCAGACAGGGAGGGCCCACGAGGGACGCAGAGGAAGGAAGTTGCCTTTTGGACAGAGCCGCCCATCTTACTCAGCACCGCTCAGCCTCCAGGCAGATGCTTCTCTGCCACCTCATCCTGAGGCCGTCAGGATTGTAGGCTGCGGGGCCACAAAAGTCAGAGACAGATGACTGTGGCCCAGTGCGAGAAAGGACAGGTGAATTCACCAGCACTTCTGCCCAGGTGGCATCCACGCAAGAGACGATTATAAATAATTTCTGAGAGCTGTTCCCCCAGTTCCCAGCGCCCCCTAGGTTTCCCTCTTCTTCGTGTTCTGTGCACATGGAGGAGAAGCAGCGTAATTCACATTTTAGAAAATGTGCGTTTGTGTTGATTTGGCCACAAAATTCATGCAGCGTACCGATTGTTTCCTTTGACAATAAGACGGCCACTGCACCCTAAAATCAAGACTATTTAAAGGGCCGGGAACCCAGCTCACTGGTAGGACGTGCACCTAGCATGCACACGGTCCTGGGTTCAATCCCCAGCACGAAAGTAAATAAACAAGTGAATTGATATACTTTAGCTAACTTTCCAAAAAGGCATTCTAGTTTTGTGTAAATAATTCTCACTGAAAATTTGTCACATTCAATCATTTAAATTTGCATTTGTTTAATTATAAATAATTTTGAATACTTGCTAAAAATAGCTTTTTTGAAAGTTTACATGAAAACGATTTTAATTTCTAATTTTCGTATTTACTTTTACTTATATTTTAATTATAATATATTTAGATTTTGTACATTTTGAGGGCAAAAGCATTTTAAAACTTTTCTATCATTCATCTTTTTTGTTTGTTTTTTGGGGCTTTTTTAATCATTTTTTTATCATTCATTTTTTATTTTTTTTTCTCCTGTAGTGGGGATTGGAACTTTACACTGAGATACATTTTGGCTCTCTCTTTTTTTTAAATTTCTTATTTTGCATGAGGTTCTTATTGTTTCCCAGGCTGGGCTAAACTTCTGCTTCTTTTGTTTTGACCTCCCAGAGTAACAAGTTTCCAGATGTGTGTCACTTTGCCCCATTTATCATTCATTTTAAGACAGAAATCACCTGAGAATTATACTAATGATTTCACCTAAATAAAAGCAAAAAGTAAGCATTACAGAATAAACAATGTGTGCCCCTATTTTATTAATCATTCAAATATAACAAAAGTAGAACACTCAGTTATGCACCCTGATAATTCAGTTGTCCTTTCTAGTTTATTTGTAACCATAGAAACCATATATTTACAGTTTTCAATTTTGTCCTTGTGAAGGACTTGTCATAGGAGGGGACAGACCATATTTATACCACAGTCTTAGTGTTATTTGTGGATACGGTATATGGACTTCCATTTACACTGCGTCCTGGAACCCTGCTAATATTGGGGTGAAGCTGTACAAAGATCTGGGGAGGGAGAGGATACCACGTTTGAAGGCCCTGCAGTGGTAGTGTGCTGGGAGTGCTTGAGAGGCCCAGAGTGGTAAGGACCTGGCAGGGGAGCCTGAGAGGTGGTGGGGCCTGGCTGGCCCGGCGAGGACCTTGGACCTTCTGCCCCTTGATGGGAGCCCGGAGAGCTGAAACTGAAGGTGGCTGCTGTGGAGATGGTGACACTGCGGGGAGCACGAGTGGGGCTGGGACCCTTGTGAGAAAACACTCACCTCAGTCCTGACGGGATGGCACTGAGGTGGCAGCTCTGATGATCAGCCAAGCATTAGCAAGCTCCCAGGGCCACCACAGACACCACAGTCGGCCAATGCCCGAGCCCCACACACAATAACAGTGTAGCATTTGCCTGTAGCCCAGATGCCTCCTCCTGGACTTACATCATTTCTACATTGCTTATAATACCTAATACAACGTAAATGCTCTGCCAATATTTGTCCCATTGAATTGTTTAGGAAATAATACACCAAATGTCTGTACGTATTTGGTACAGAAACAAAATTTTTGAAATATTTTCTATCTGTGGTCGGTGAAAGCCATGGGTGTGGATTCTGGACATGAGGGCGCAGCATGTACTGCATTTGGAGCAAAGTACGGCATTGTGGAAGTGTGTGAGTTGCTGATAAAGGCTAAGGAGAAGCCAGCCAAGCTGCAGCAGCTTTTCTACTGTATGGTGCCTTCCTCCACCCGTCAGCAGCTGGCAGGGGTCACTGGGACTCGTGCGTGGGCTGTGCTGGTAACCTGTCAGCTACAGCTTTGAGGTCTTCAGGGGTAGCTGGGGTATTGCCTCTAAGCTCCTGGATAACCTGGGGATACTGTGATTATAAGGTCATGGAAGGAACCCCAAAGAACTTGAACTTTCAAAAACTTGTTTCTTCTCTCCTCTCCTCCTCTTCGCCCTTTCCCCCTTCTTCTTCCTGATTTCCTCGTACTGGGGATTGAAGCCAGGGCCTTTGCATTCATATTCATCCTCAGCTCTTGTGCCAGTCACTAGAGAAACAGATTGAATATAAGGTACATAAATACATAAGGATTCCCACAGTAGGCTTTCCATGGCCGCCTGCGAGTCAGTGAGGAAACGCCTGCAAAAATGTTGCCTGTGTGCTGGAGATCTGTAGGGTCCGAGGCCTGGAGCTAACCATTGTGTGCTGCGTGGGTCTGATCAGAAGCCCAAAGGGTTGGTGCTAGAAGCCAGAAGACGACACCCAAGGCGAAGGCAAAGACTGGGCCTCTGAAGAAGCAAAATTGATCATTCCTTCTTGTTTCCCTTTTATTCTATTCAGGCTACAAGCGCATTGGTTGATGCCTCCCACATCCAAGGTAAGTCTTCTGTCTTCAGCAGATCCATTTAGCTGTACCCAGAGCTATGCGAATCCACTCATCCAGTCGGTTGGGTGCTTCTTACTCCTCATTGACACAACAGTTAACTGCCACAACTTTTCCATTGTTTATGTTGAGATAAGGTCTTGCTGAATCACTCAGGCTGGGGTAGAACTTTGGATACTCCTGTCTCAGCCTCCCAGGGTGATGGGATGACAGGCATGTGTCACCATTCCTGGCTCAGAGGACTTCTTGAAAAGGAATTGGTCTAGAAAAGTAAAAGTATTTGTAACAAGTGGCCACTGCCCACTCTTCTGGCGTCACTAGTCATTGTCCACCATCCATGTCACAGATATGTCCTTGTCCTATTCTAGAACTAAAGGTTTGGTTAGATGTTGTCATTCATTCTGTACACTCATAGCTCTTTGCACTCAAAGAAAGTCACAGAATATTAGTACAAGAAGGAAATTTAAACCTGGGCTACACAGTGAAATCGGGTTTAAAGCCAACCTGGACTTGTAGTGAGACCCTGTCACAAACAAACAAACAAACAGGAGAAGAAGGAATGTTGGAGATGCACTGCTTGGATTCTGTCTGCCTGGGAGGGCAGAGCAGCTTAAATTGAGCATGCGGGTCACTGATTACACAGTTGGCAGAGGACAGATGTGGCCAGGACCCAGGCTCTGAAACTTCCAGTCCAGCGTGCTTTGCACCAGGGCAGGCTCTGCCCCAGCGAAGAGGCAATGGGTAAGTTGTCATTGAATTAGGTCTCGGATTTCTTCACAGCGGCTGCAGAGTCACGTCATGTTCAGTGGTGTAAAACTGTATGCCTCTCAAGAGCGCAGAGCTCGTCAGTAAGTCCCCACAGTCGTTCATTCAGCCAGTGCCTTCTTCATGGTGAACCCTGGGGCACCAGGACCTGAAGGACAGAACACGCGTGGAGACACTGACAGTGACCTGGAAGTGTGCGTGTGTCCCATGTGCGTGGAGTCCCATGGGATGACCCAACCCTGGGGGGAGAGGAAGGGCAGGTTGGGCATCTGTGTCCCCCACGGAGGGACTGCAGGAACCAAAGCTGTGCAAAGGAAGTGGTGGAGATGCATTCAGGAAAAGGAACAGCACGTGAGAAGGCGAAGAAGGTGAAACCGGCACATCTGAGGGGCTGCAAGAACTCGGGTCTGACTGGAGCACAGACAGGGAAGGGAGACTGGGGAACTGGAGGCTGGCCAGCACAGCGTCCCCGTGATCCTGGTAGTGACTCCAAAGCAGACCTCAGAGTGGTGTCAGAGTGAGCTGCTCCTCTCGAGGGTGCCAGCTGCATGCAGAGAGCCTCCATCCACTGCCTCCTTCCGACCTACTGCTCCAGGGCAAAGTCTTAACCATACTGGATTCCCAGAATGAGACTCAAGGACAGCATCGGAAGTCTGGGGCCAGGTGGAAAAGGAGCGACTCGGCTACCCCATCTCACTCGCGCCTTGCCTAGTGAGTCATCAGCCCGAAAAGGACCGAGCCCAAGCACTTGCTGAATCTCCTCATGAGATGGCAGAGGCTCAGCAGAAGGCGCTAGCTCAGTCCCAAAGCAGCTCATATGTCTGAGGCACTTCCTGTGGATTTGTTGAATGGGTCCTGGCCTATGCACGCACTAAGAGGACTCTTCCTCCTGGGCTTTCTCCTCTTGAGCTGCAGCAGGTACTGTGAAAAGGAAGAGAAGGGTCTGCTCCATGTGCAGCCCACACTGTGGCTTCCTTCGCCACTGTCCCTAAACTTTACCACCCTTGATTCTCACCTGGCCATTTTACCAAATCTTTCTAAAGCACCTGCTCTGTGCTAGGCACTGATGGGCTTGGGGGAGAGGGGAGCCCTAAGAGTCCGATAGTGGGAAGGTAACACAGCACAGTAAACTGTCCACTCCAATGGGCTAGAAGAGCCGAGTGATGAGACACACAGCCCTTCTGCTATGAACCACGAGGATAGTCACGTGGGTAATGCGTGGCTTTGGATCAGGTCAGGCCCTGCTGTCAAGTGAGTTCCAAAGCCCTGAGGTGGGTTTGCACAGTGTGGAAGTTTGAAAACGCAGATGAGAGGTTACGGAACTGTGTACCGAACTGGAGGTCCAGAGAGGAAAGCCACGTACCCAAGGCCATGCTGAGGACAGGAGAGCAGGTCAGGACACGGACACGTCGACGCCTAAGTCCATGTTCTGTCTGACCACCTGCCTGCTGTCCCGGACAGGAAGCAGTAAATGGCCGTCCCAGGTCTTCAGCCACAATGAGCGGATCTTTAGAAAGAAGCGCCGTACTTCTTCCTGGAACAGCAATGCCTCCATCTACTGGATGTTGGCAAGAATGACTTCTGTCCTCCAGAGTTGACTCCTGGACCATCTACGGGGGAAGGAATACTTTTCTTCCTGAAACTGCAAATGGTATTTCACTGGTCAGAAAGCAGTTACTAAGTCGCTTCTGCATAATCCATGTTTCAAAACATTAATGACCACAACAGAAACAATACTAACAATGGAAGTTACTTCCAGCCACTCAGTCAGCAAGTGCCAGCCTCACCATACAAGTCAGAGTCTATCCCTTCCTGACAAATAAAAATCAGAATTGCTGAGCGAGGTGCTGCATATCTGTAATCCTGGCACTCAGGAGGCTGAGACAGGAGGCTCACTATGAGTTTGAGGCCAGCCACAGCTACACAGTGAATTTAAGGTCAGTTTAAACTGCATAGTAAGACCCTGTCCTGGGCCTGGGGATTTAGCTCAATGGTGTAAGCGCCTGCCTGGCAAGTGTGAGGTCATGAGTTTGATCCCCAGTACAAAAAAAAAAAAAAAAAAAAAAAAAAAACCTTGACCCAGTAAAATAAAATAAAATTTAGAATGAATTTATTTCATTAACAGAAGACAATAAAAAATTCATTCATTAAATACAAATATAGTAATTGTTTTCAAGCCTCTAGATAATCTTAAGATGTAAATGTTTAAAAGATTTGTTATGATAAAAGACACATTGCTGTAAATCCTCCTCAAATATGTCTCACCTTGGAAATACTTATTCTATCATTAATGACTGCCTGAAGCACTTCAGCAGGTTTTCCTTCCTTCATTAAGAAATGTATAGTTCCAGCACTTGGGAGGCTGAGGCAGGAGAACTGTTGCAAGTTTGAAACCAGTCTGGGCTACAAAGTGAGCCAGCCTGAACTGCATAACAGTGTTGAGAGAGAGGGAGAGAGAGAAAGAGAGAGAGAGAGAGAGAGAGAGAGAGAGAGAGAGAGAGAGAGAGAGAGGGAATGAGAAATACAGTGAACACTGGGGCCAAGTGCCATCCAGTGGAGAGTCAGGCTTGAAAAACCATGGTGAGTCCTTGTCCCCTTACTCACTGGAATGGGCACCACAGGACTTCGGGTTTTCCACAAAGTCAAAATTACCATGAAAGAGAAATATTTTGATCCAGTTTAGAACATCAAGGCAGCCACAACAGCACGACTGAAGACGCAAAAGACGACTTCCAGAACTGCTTCACAAAGTGGTAGGAAGGCTGGGCTAAGTGTTAGAAGGGAAAGGAGGGATTTGTGACACATGGATGGCAATGTGCCTTTTTTTTTAAATTTTTTTTTTTTTTTTATCGGTACCAGGGATCGAACTCACGACTGCCTGCTTGCAAGGCAGGCGCTTATGCTGCTGAGCTAAATCCCCGGCAATGTGCCTTTTACTGAAATACTTCTCAATCACACCTGGTACCTTAATGGTCCTGTTTTGAACATGCCTTTTAGTAGAGGGCAGAATGGAGAGTTAGAGATGCTCATTCCTGCAAAGAAGGGAGATCTTCAAAGAAAGTGATCCTCAGTCTATGGGAAAATGTGTTCTTACATGACACAGGTCTTCACTGGAATATCCCACGTCATCTTTTATTTTCGCAGACAGTATCTTGACTCTCTCAAAATAAACTCCAAATAACTAGCCAACCAAACAAGAAAGCAGACCTGGGATATGCCACCTTGGAATGCGGGATAGATTCCAAGATAAACAGATACAGTCATTTCTTCAGGCATGGGTTTTGTTTCCGTATCGACTTTATTTAGAAATAACTCACATGGGCCAGGGATTTAGCTCAGTGGCTTAAGCGCCTGCCTGGCAAGCGTGAGGTCATGAGTTCGATCCCCGGTACCAAAAAAAAAAAAAAAAAAAGAAATAACTCACATACCATAAATTCACCCATTTATAATTTGTAGTTCAGTGGTTTTTCAGTACATTCACAAAGCTCTGCAGCCATTCCCACAATTTAAAACCATGTTTATCATCCTCAAAAGAAGCCGTGCCTGTTAGCTGTCAACTCCCAACCCCCACTCCACTCCACTCTCTGCTTCTGGCTACCAGTGGTCTACTTTCCAGCTTTATAGATTTGCTCTTTCTGAATGTTTCCTAGAGAGGTAATCATATATATGGGCTTCTACGACTTCTTTCACTTAGCAAAATTAGTTCAATAGATGTCATCCATGACATCTAATTAAATCTACTTTTACTGATGGGTTAAACGTTGTTGGTTATGATTGTTTCCACACCAACACAAGTTTGAAATGATAGAATCTCTGAGTTTCAGAGTATAAGTGCATTTCAATTACTTTCAAGTTCAGGAATAAAAATCAAGCTATAACAGAAAAATACCACATATGTCAGTCTTGCCTACCAACTAGATAAAGATACATAATCAGTGCATTAACTGAATCATCTAAAAATAGCTAGTTTTAGTCCACTATGCATGCAGTGTAATTTTGTAAATGAAAAAGGCTTCTAAACCAGGCATGTGAGCACATGCCTGTAATCCCAGCACTCTGGGAGGCTGAGGCAGGAGGTCTGCTGCAAGTTGAAACCTAGCCTAAACAACTTAGCAAGACCCTGTCTTAAAATTTTAAAAAAAAATTTAAAATTTAAAAAAAGCTGAGCTATAGCTCAGTGTGAAGACCCCAGGTTCAATCTCCAGTACTACAAAAAACAGAACGGGCCAGGTATATGTCTCAGTGGTTTAGCGCCTGCCTGGCAAGCATGAGGTCCTGAATTTGATTCCCAGTACACACACACACACACACACACACACACACACACACACACAGTGGGAAAAAAACTTGAAGCATTCCTAACCTCACAGAAAGATAAGTACTTCATGAGCTCACTTCCAAGGGGAATATTGTTACTTTTTAAATTTTTTTTATTTTATTTTAAAAGGGAGTAAAATTAAACACAACAAAACAGAACAGAATGGGACATAAGAAACCATAAATTTCAAAGCTAGACAACCAGAGATCTTCACTACCTGTCATATTGTCTCTTGTTTTCTTCCAAATGGTTGTCCTCATCTTTGCATATGGAGAGCTCATACTAAATAACATAGCCAGTCTTTTCACAAGATGTGTAGTTCACTGGCTCCCACTTGCTGGGGGGGGAACGGGATGGGGGACAGGACAACATGAGATGTCTGATTCTCAGCCCACATGCAGGCAGGATCACAGTCGCCCCCCAGAGAGGGAAGAGTTCCTTGTTCTCCCGGCACCCCAAGTCAACCGCACGGTGCAGGTCCCGATGCACCAGGGTCTCTCTCCTTTGGGCCACCAAAAGTCTGCCACACTCTCAGCCATCCCCCAGAGAGGGAAGGAGCTCCCTGTTCTCAAGGGGAATATTTTTAAAAAGAACCTCACAGAAGTGAGACTGGAGGTGTCACCAGTGTGCCGCAGAGCTGGAAGGAAAGGGGTAGAGAGGTTGACCAGAGTGAGTGAGTTGCAGTTACAAGCAAGAAAACCTGGCGTGTGCTTGCACTTGGGGTGACCCTGGATGCCACTAATGTACTGTACATTTCAAGGAGCTAGAAGGGATTTTGAATGTCTTTCGTTTTTTTAAAGTAGGAATTGAACTCACGACCTCGCGCTTACCAGGCAGGCACTTGTGCCGCGGAGCTATATCCCCAGCCCTGAACGTTTTTATCATAAATGACATATATCTGAGGTAGATATGTCTAACACCATTTAAGCATTATACAAAGCATATAGACATTAAAATGTCACGACATCACATTAATTTTCAGTTTTTATGGTTTTAATGTATCAGTTAAAAAGTGAATTTAACAACAAAAAGAAATTTAAAGAAACTTTTTCACATGATGAATTGCTGAAACATTTGGTTTTACAATCTTGGTTACACTATTAGTTTGTTTACAGCCCGGCTTCTTCTGACACACACACAGTGGAGGCGTCCTCGTTTCCTGTCTGTAAACAAACTCAGGTAGCACGAGAAGCGCTGCCGGGATGCAGGACACCCCAGAGCCTCCCGATCTGCGCGGCATTCGCCCGCCACGCGTGACTCAGGCTCGGCTCCCAGCCCGGGCCCGGGCCCTTCCGCCCTCCTGTCCCAGCCGGGAAGCAGCGCACGACGGGGACAGTTTGGGAAGGGCGGCGGGCGCCTGGACCACCGCAGCAGGCCCGGAGCTCGGCGGGGCCCCCCCGAGCAGCGCACAGACGGCGGCCCGGGCCTTTGCGCCGCCCCGCGCCCCGCGGTCTCAGGCCGGACAGCAGGGGGAGGGTGCGGCTGTGCACTTTCCTGGAATCCCGAGCTCAGGGAAAACTTCTGCCGAAACGTCTCCAGAGCTGGCGAACGGGCGGCGCGCTCCCTTTCTAAACTGAACTTAGCGACTCGAGTCGCTCTCCCCAGGAGGAGGGAACGGCTCCCGGCCGCGGCCGCCCAGGGGCCTCCAGGGGCGAAGGGGCTGGAGGACTGCGAGGAGGCCGAAGGCCGAACCGCTGCAGCAGCTGGGCGCGGACGCCCCCACCCCGGGCGCCGACGCCCCCACCCCGGGCGCCCCTCCGCCCTGCCCCGCCCCCTTCCTTCCTTCTTGCCACGGCCCCTCCGGCCCCGCCCCCCTGGAAAGAGTCCTCACTGGCGGGCACGCAGGGAGCAGGGCCGCCCGGGATCCCCGCGGAGGAGGTAGGAACCAGGAGCCGTGACTGCGGGCCGCGGGGACGACAAGCACGGGAGTGCGTGGTGGCGCGTGTGTGTGCGTGATGGCCCATGGAGGCGTGGTGACACGTGGGGGCGTGGATGTGCGTTGGACTCATGGGGACGTGATGACACGTGGAGTGCGTGTAGTGGCGCGTGGGTGTGCATGGGGACACGCGGGGGCGTGGGGCGCGTGGGTGTGCGGTGACGCGTGGGTGTAAGTGCTGACGCGTAATGGCACATAGGGTCGTGGTGACGCATGGATGAAGCAGAATCCAGAATATGGGCCGGCATCTCTTCTCCCCTCCTAGTTTAATTCTTGGGTTTCTGGACGCACACCTTTGGTTTGGTGTGGGAAGTATTCTCGGCAGAATTCTGGGAATACGGGATATTGTGAGTGCCCCGATTTCTTTCAGCTCTGGTGGTTCAGAAACACCAGGTGGAAGGGTGGGGAAAGGTGGTTTCTCCAGGATGAACCAGGGCCACGTCCCTGCACCCGGGGCCATGTGTGCTTCTGGCCCTGAAGGCTGTGGCGGGCCTTGAGCTGTTTCTGCGGGTATGAGGAAGGGGCACCGCCCTGGCCAGGGCTACGTGTCTGTGATGAGCGCAGGTTGAAGCAGAGCTATGCAGAGCTAACTGGTCTACCCCGAAGCCTGTTTGTGACCCCTGGCTTCCTTGGGCACAAGCTCCTGGAGTTCCCGCTGGAAGGTTGGCGCTGGCAATGGGCGCTGACACCGGATCGCTCAGAGAGCACAGCCGCTGCCTGCGCAGGGAGTCCTAAGGGGCTTATGGAACAGTCATAAATGAAACATTTCAGATGTCTTTTCCTGAGTTCCTATGGTTTTTTTCTTTCTGTACTCTGCAGGTGACTTCTTAACCTGCATCTTGTACTGTTCTGTGACCGGCTAGCTAGGAAGGGAGTTGAACAGAATAGTCCTTATCTACCAGCTACTGCAGCTAAGCTCACTCTGGTTGAGCACTCGCCATGTGCCAGGTGTTGGTATTGACCTTGTCATCGTCATGGATGAAGAAACAGAAGCTGTAGATACACTTCACGAGTGGCAGAGGATGGATCCTGCCCAAGGCAGCCTGAGTCTGGAGGCGCGCTCAGAAACTAGGGAGGCTGAGTGAGCTTTGAACCTGGGCCCCAGCACTGTCTGGCTGGATGACTTGGGACAATTAATTGCCCTCTGCCTGGTTTTTCTCATCTTTAAAATGGGCTCGTAATGCCGCTTAACAAAGCTGTGGCGGGAGGTGGTAAACTGGTTTTCCAAGGTTGTTCACAATTGGCTCCACAAGGGTAGGGCTCACATGTTCTATACATTCGTGCCTCCTGGAAGCTATTTCTCAACTGAGACATCTTCACTCATTGGAAAGAGTCTGGGTCCCCTTGGTGGGGAGCTTGGTGTGGAGCTGTGTGTGCTCCGTGCCTCCTTTTCCCGCTTCCAGCAAAGCAGCTCCACCCTTTCCTGACCTGCAGGTCAAAGCTCCCAGTTGAAAGTTTTAAAAACACTGTGCAGATCTGACCCGGAATAGTGGAGCAGAGTTGCTCGGCAACCCTTGGAGATTCTCACTCACCCTCTTGTTGGCCCTCATCACCTCCTGCCCTTGAGACCCACTGAGGCAGCCAGGCGCAGAGAGAGCACTCAGGGTACCTTGCTGCGTGGTGGCACCCGGGGAGCCCGTGTTCCAGCCTGGTCTCTCTCTGGATCCCTGCAGAAGGTATGTTTTCATTTGCCCTCCCAGTTGCCAACTATGTGGTCAATAATCTGAGTACCTAATTACTGATCTTTCCTCGTGATAACTTCTTCCTGTCAGGAAGCTTAGCTCTTATAATCCTCACAGGAGCCCTGGGAGGCGCACTGCTCACTCTGCGCAGAGGAATCTAATGAGAGGGACCTTATTTGACCCACACAAGAGCAGCATTCGGTTGGTGGTGACAGTGAGACTGGAGCCCCAGGCCGGGTCTGAGCCAGGCTACCCTGAGTACAGAGGTCAGAGGTCACAAGGATGTTGTTACCCTGAACATTCTTTTGTGTTTTGCCAAAGGGTGCCCTGAGAATAGGTGGGAGGAGCAGGGTCACAGGGCCGGGACAGAATGTTCTGTGGAAGGAAGAGCCAGCCTCTGAGTAGGTGGAGTGAGCGCCTTTGCTTGTCAGTACTGGGGACTGAACTGAGAGGTGTTCTACCACCAAGCCACATCCTAGCCTTTCTTTTCTTTTCTTTCTTTCTTTTTTTTTTCCTTTTGGAGACTGACTCTCACCATGTTCCCCAGGATGGGCTCAAATTTATGATCCTCCTGCCTCAGCCTCCCTGGTATCTTGAATTACTGGTGTGTGTCACAGTGTGGCTTGAAGGACTTTTTTTTTTTTGTCTTTCTGAGACAGGGTCTCACTATGCGGTTCAGGCTGGTCTTGAGCTCATTTTATAGCCCAGGCTAGGCTCAAACTCACAGTGATCCTCCTGCCTCAGCCTCCCAAGTGTTGGGATTACATGAGTGAGCCACCGCGCTCAGCTTTGAAGGACTTTTAGCTGAGTTGAATTCTGATAAACTTCATTCACTTACAAGAAGACGATGAGGTTGTTTTGTTTTTGTTTTATGGGCTGGGGATGCAACCAGGGCCTTGCACATACCCTGCAAGTGTACTACCTCTGAGCTACAGCCCAGCCTTGGATGGTATAGTTGAGTGAGGCGGGCCTGGGCCCTGCAGCCTGACTCTGCACACATCAGCCAGGTCACCACAGGGACATTATCTGACAAAAACACTGTGCTTGTTGTTTTTGGTGAGTAAATGCAATTGGTTGGAACACTCATATTTCCGGGAGGATGACTTCAGGATTTCAAGCTGACAGAAAATTTAAGAGCTAAATATAGCTTATTTAAAATAAAAACAGCAATGAGATCATGACTTACAGAAAAACCTTGCAGGTTTCTCAGAGAACAGCTTTGTGAGCACTGCCTAAATCTGGATTAAATTTTTAATGATCTTGAAGCACATGTGTATCAGTTTTTACTGGAAAGACACATAGGCGAGGAAGAAATCCATGGCTGACATTTATGGCATCCCTGCTGTGAGCAAGGTGCCCCCCGTCCCGCCTCACTCATTTGATCCCCGTGCCTGCCCGCCAGGTGAGTGTGTCTGGCTTCCCTGTGCACCAGTGAGATGGCGAGGCTTAGAAGAAAGTAATAGTGTGCAGGGCTCAGCTGCTAAATGCTGGGGTCGGGATTTGAACTCAGGGCTGCCTAGAGAGTTCTGGGTGCTTTGATCTAATCCTCCCTGATTTAAGTGGTGTCTGTATATTTGAAAACTGAAGGCTATAAGGTTAATGGAGGGAACAGTAACTCTCAGAGAACTGGGTCTGCTGGAAGCCCTCTTAGACATCTTGGACAGGAGGAGCCGGTAGTGCTAAGGGTACCTGTTAGGCTGTGCACGGTGAAGTTACATCTAAGCAAGAAAACTGCCAGGCAGTGCTGGCTGTAGGTAAGAATGGGAGGCAGAGTGTCTTCTTCAGCCTTCTGGGTGCTCTCCTGAGGCCTCTGGTCTCCAGAGGTTCCTCTCTCTTCACAAGAATCTCAGTCCACTTCTGACCAGGCAGAGAAGGTCCCAGCTGTGGCCCCCACAGAGCCCTACTCCGCAGCTTTTGCCCTCTGTGTCCCTTGTGCAAGAGTAACGGTCCTGCTTCTGGTTTATGGAAACTCCCTTTGCCTGTGCCTGATCTCTCTCAAACTCCTTGAGATCGGCAGCCCCTCCTTATCTGTAAGGGAGCCATTCCAAGGCCCCCAGGGAATACCTGAAACCTTGGAGTTTCTGTTTCTTTCTTCACAGTTTGATAGAAATTTGACCTTACCACAGCTCTTTGCAATTTCAGCAAACGTGCATACTTTTTTTTATTAAGTCAAGAACTTTCATCTTTTTACAGAAAGGAGAATGTTTATGCTTTCTTTGGCGTAGCCTAATTCCCAGCGTGATTACTCTTGTGATTTGGGGTCTTTATTAAGTAAAATAACGGGGACTTGAGTACAAGCACTGTGACACACAATAGTTCATTTGGTAACCACGCCGGCTAATCCATGATGACTGAGCAGGGGGCAGCCAGGTACCAGGTGGACACGCCGAGCAAGGGGACAATTCGGGATGGGGTAGTGTGGCACGGGACCCCTTCATGCTGTTCAGAAGCATCTGCAGTTCAAAACTAACGGTTTATTTCTGAAATTTTCTATTGACTACATTTAGACCACAGCTGGCTGTAGATAACTAAACCTTGAAAAGCAAAATCTTGGATGGGTGAGACTACTATAATACGCTAATTCCTACACTAGGTTTTGCTCTGATGGGAGACTTATAGGCTCTACTGTAACAGGAAGAATAGCATTTTGGATCGGGGAGATACCCCAGGCCCCCTCTGGCCGTACTCTACAATTGTTACCTGCTCCAGTCAGAGGGTAGGAGAGGCCAGATGGCAAACTTCTGCTGTGTTGCTTGATAATGGTGCTGCTTACCGGGATTATCCAGACACGGACAGCACTGACTCAGCTGGGACGGTGCTCAGCCGCGGTGTGAAGAGGGCGGTGTCATTCTTGGGTGTCCAGAGCCCTGTCTCTTTGTCCGCCTTCACAGCCTCTGCCATCCAGCCTCCCCACTTCCTTCCTTCCTGATCTCCAGAAGGCCTGGAGGCCTGTAATTCATGGGGCAGCCTTCGTAAGCACATGCCACCAAGTGAGGCTGAGTGCATAACCATAGGCAAGTAGCTCTGCTGGAAACAGCGACAGTGTAATTTAGCAATCAGGTAGCAACCGGGGGAGTGTTTTTAAGATTCTGGAATGTGCGCCTTACTTAGGCCTCCCACTCCCTTCTAAATCATATGTTTTAAGCCAGTGCTCATTTGGGGCCCATCAGTAATTATGGGGCTCCTGGCTTAGTGAGTAAGAGTGTGGTGGGAGGAAAGGAAGAGAAGCTGTTGTTTACCCCAGGCCACCCAAGATACTTGGGGACAGGGACAAAGGGAAGGCTCCTTTCTTCTTTAGCCTTGCCCTGGTTTTTTTTTTTTTTTTTTTTTTTTTTTTTTTTTTTTTTTTTTGAGACAGGGTCTTGCTATGCAGTTCAGGCAGGCCTTGAGCTCACTTTGTAGCCCAGGCTGTTCTCAAACTCGCAGTGATCCTCCTGCCTCAGCCTCCTGAGTGCTGGGGTTACAGGCATGCACCACCATACCTGGCTACCTTGCCCTGTATTTTTAATTTTTTAATTTTTATTTTTTGGTACCAAGGATCTAACTCACAACCTCACGCTTGCCAGGCAGATGCTTATGCTGCTGAGCTAAATTCCCAGCTCTTGCCCTGTATTTTTACAAGGAGGTTCTAGAGAGATCTAAGCAGACAAGAACAGGTGAAGAAACAGACACAGTACAGAAGGAAGGTGTCTCAAGGCAGCAAGGAAAATGTTTATTGTTCAGCACAAGATTCTTCTGGCCCCTTGAAGTGTCCATAGTTTGACTTTCTGGCTAATCATTACCATCTCTGTGGTTGCTGACAGCTTACCTTTGCTGGGTGCCTGGCCTGCAGTCAACTTGCGGGTTGGCACAAGGGCTTCACCTGCTGTAGCCAGCTGCTAAACCTCCGGGACAAACAGGCCAAGTCACCGGGAAGTGGCTTGCCTTATTGTTTGGCCTGTAGCAATTGGTTTTCTGGACCCTGGTCTGGTTTTCCTAGTCCCAGCACACCTATGACCTATGTGCACAGTGCACATGAGCACGCCCTGCCCTTTCAGGTGGCTCAGTAGCTTGTGTGTTCCACCAGACCCTGAGACACAGGTGTAATGGAAAGCAGCCCTAGTTGTTCTTCAGTAACTAAACAGCTGAGATGATGCTGAGGCCTGTGTCAGCCCAGCTGGGGAAGGCATGCAGCCTGCTTCCATAATCACACACATCAGAGCCGAAAAGGCTTAGGCACTCTCGGCTCCAAACTCTTCATTTCACAGTTGAGGAGGAGGCCCAGAAGGGTAGTGAGTTGCCCAAGGCCGGGGGGGCCAGGGTCCAGCTGCTGTTATATTTTTAAAATCCAGGCTGGTATGTGTGGGTGGTCTTCAGGTGGAATTAAAGCTCCCACCTATTGGGTATTTCCATTTGCCCTTATAAAGCCATGCTCCTCTCTGCTCTGTGCCAGGAAGCTGACTGCAGTGGCTCCCTTGTGTTTGGATTCCACTTAGCTTTGGCCATAGGAAGGCGTCTGTAGGAGGTCAGGAGTGGGAAAGGTGATTGTCACTCTTGCTCCTTTTTGCTGGGTTGCTATGGGGTGGGTATGTACTCTGACTAATGCCATTGCTTGGCCAGGCAGCCAGACCTCTCTACTCATTGTCCCACTGACCCTTGACCTCTTTGGCCAGCCCCAGGGTACTCTACTGTCTTTTGTAGTCTCTCAATCCATTCTAAGACCTTTGTAAACAGTCCTTTTATTAAACTCTCAAATTGGAGCCTTTTACTTGCCAGCCTCTTGACTGATACCTATTGTTTTTTTTTTTTGAGAAAATCTAATTGGAGACTTTATAGTAATTAGAGAAAATCTCTGTGTCAGCCTTCTGTTGCTGGGACAAAATATCTGCAATAAATCACCTTAAAGGAGGAAAGATTTATTTTGGCACATGGTTTTGGAAGGTTCAGTCCATGGTTAGTGTGCTCCATTGGCCTATGTTGAGGCAGAATATCATGGTGGAGCAAAGCTGTTTACCTTATAATAGCCAGGAAGGGAAGGAAGAGAGAAAGAGAGAAAGAGTGCTCAAGTACCCCTCAAGGCCTTGTTCCCGGTGACCTAACTTCCTTCTATTAGGCCCCACCTCCTAAAGGTTCTACCACTTCTAGTACCACAAAGCTGTGACCAAGTGTTTAGCATATGGGTCTTTGGGGGTCATTAAGATCCAGACAATCGGTATGAAAGGAAGTTACGCCTGAAATTAGAAAGAAGTATCTTAGTTTCCTATGGTGACTATAACAAATGCCCACAAACTTGGTGGCTTAAAACAACACAAATTTATTCTTTCACAGTTCTGGAGTCAGAAATCCAAAATCAACAGTTTGGGGCTTGTTTGGCATGGACAGGGCTGCATTCCCTCCAAAGGCCCTAGGAGATCATCTGTTCCTTGAGCCTGGCCTCTTTGGGCTTCTAGTGGCTGCCAGCATTCCTAGCCAGCTTGTGGCCACATCACTGTAGTATCTATCTCTGTGATCGCATTGCCATCTCTTCTTCTGTGTGTGAAAACTCCCCTTCCTCCTTTTTATGAAGAGTCTTGTCATAGTCACTTTCTCATGACTGGGACAAAATACCCAACACTCACAGCTTAAAGGAGGAGAGGTTTATTTTGGCTCTTGTTTTAAGTCCATGGTTGGTTGACTGAGTCAGAAACAGCATTGTGGAAAGGTCTGGCAAAGGAAGGCTGCTCATATTACGGCTGTCAGAAAGTAGAGGGCAGAGTAAGCAGCCTGCCGCCCTGGAAAGTGGCTGTGGTCTGGGGAGCTGCGGCCACCCCAGGGAGGGGAAACCAGAAGCAAGAGTGTCTCCTGAGATCCGCGCCATGCTGTAACTTAGGGGGCCGAGCCAACCAGTAAGCAGCCTGCCGCCCTGGAAAGTGACTGTGGTCTGGGGAGCTGCGGCCACCTCAGGGCGGGGGAACCAGAAGCAAGAGCGTCTCCTGAACTATCACACATGTTCAAATTCCAATGAGACACAATGTGGTGGATAGAACCAATGGTAGTAGAACAAAAAAGGCATGGTAGGACTTCTGAGTATGTGTGATAGTTCAAACAATTTTCTTTTTTATCAAAAATGAGATATTATAGTACCCATTGATCATTTTCTGTTATTCGGTTCATAAAGCCCTGTAATTCTTTCACTCTATGTATGGCTTAATACTATTGTG
>PVJX010022927.1:0-29927 GCA_004027295.1 Dolichotis patagonum
CAAGACAGGCTCTCTGAGGTTCTCACAGGGCACATCTGTTTTGGAGAGCAATCGGCCATTATCTTGCCACACTGGATATGTGTGCATCTTTTATTCTAGCACTTTCTCTCTCAGGTACGAGCACTGGAGAATCTGCTCCATCTGGAGACTCTTGGAGCCATCAGTCGTACCGAAACACTGGAAAGCACCCAAGTGAACACCAAGCAGTAGAATATATAAGTACACTCTGGTAGAGTCGCACAATAGGATATTGTTCAGCTGTGAAAACAAATGGAGCCCAGGTACATACAACAACACGGATAGATCTCGGAGACGTAACAAAGAGTGAGCCAAAAATCCAAAACAAACCAGCAACGACAACCACTGAAGATCAGCACAGGCTGTCAAGAGAATTCATCCAGTGGGAATCCATTTACATAAGGTTCAGCAGCATGCAACACTGAACAATAATTTTTAGGAATACAAACAAGTGCTAAAGCTCTGAACAAAAACAAGGTGCGTTCAACACAAAAGCAGAAGAGCTGCTCCCAGAAAGGGCGAGGGAAGGAGCCAGGATGGGGTAGCGAAAGTTCTAATTGTTAAATTTATCATATGGGTATTTGTTGTACTTTGGCTTTTTGTATCTTATACATATTTCATAACATGTAGGGTCTGGATTTGGTAATTCATAAAGAGGAGTTTTACATTGTATTCTTGACATAGTAAAAGTGGCATAGCTGGGGCGGTGATGACAGTCGTCCCAGTACTGACCAAGGTACTCCAGAGAGAGCTCTCCTCACATCTCTAGGATTCTGGGGGGACTTCCTGAAGGAACAGGTGTTTGACAAACACCCAAGCTTTCTTGTGGTTAGGGAGACCATCCCAGCACGGGCAAGAGAGGGAAGAGGGAGAATTCTGAAGTGTGGAGGACGCCCTCTGGAATGGATATCCATGACCTTGCAGCTAGCACTGGGGTCTTTGCAGTCTGGGCAGTCTAAGAATTAGTGAAATACAGTACATCGCCACGTGTGTCATCAGTGTGTGTTTCAGTTAGTAACGGCCTTTACTTGAATCCTCTATCTTCCGGCTTTGCAGCTATTTGACCTTGGATGGCTCATTTCTTCACCTTGAGACCCACCGTCCTTTCCATGTATGTGATGGTGACAGGAACTGTGTGGAACTAAAGTTGTTGTTTTGAGGGTTAGATAAACAATGCATATAAATCACCAGTACTAGATAGGGCAGTGGTTGAGAGTTGACCACTGTGTTTGTCGTGAAGGTTGACAGGAGCACACACAGGGACACAGGGAAACTGAGACCAATGCCAGGCTGGAGCCCTGTGGTGGTCTATCTCAGGACAGAGTCCTGGGAGCCCAGCGCAGGGCATGGCCAGGGCCTGAGGTGGAAGCCCTGGCTGAGCAGTGTCAGGCAGGAGCACGGAGGGAGTGAACAGGGTTTGAACAGAGGGAGTGAACAGCTGTGTGCTTTGGGACATTTTGTTGTCAGGAAAACCCTACAGGCTGCTCTGCTGCGAGTGGCTTGGGGGGGGCAGCTGAGCAGGACAGATGGGACAGCCAGTGAGGAGGCTGCCATCATCATGGCTGTCCTGTGCAGTTAGTTTACCGGCAGCCCTTCGACCAGGGCGGGGCTAGACAGGAAGGGACTTGGGAGCCACACAAAAGCCGAGTCTTTGACAGCATCTCTCGGTGGTGGCTCAGTCTCAGAGCTTATTTTAAATGCAAAAAGGGAAATGGGGGCAGCGTGGTGAGTGGGGTGGCAGGGAGAAGGCAGAGCTCAGATCTTATCTGGACTCTTGGGCTGTCATCGGAGCTGTTCAGAGCAGGTGCTTCAAAGCCCTCGGCGTTCCCCGCACCCGGCCCGCGTCGGGCACACACACAAAGTGGGCATGCATTATTCACACGGCGTCACACGCTCGGTGCAGCTCGGCAGAGCGTTTGCAACGTCGGTCCCTCCTTCCCCAAAAGCCCATTGTTAAGAATTATAAACAAACAGGACGGAAGCCTCTGCAATCACTCCGCCGGTGCTGCTGGCGGGATCCGCAGTCATAACAGGAAATCATGCACTCGCTGCAGAAAGATTTGTTCTAAGAGGCAGCATGAATGCCATTGACCTAAATTCCAGCGCCCCAGCCCTGTACCTACAGGACTTTCAGCAAAGGAGCACTGGGAAGAGGCCGATTCCAAGGGCCTGTAATGATCGCCTTCTTTTCTGTTTTATGAGTCTATTGCCGTGAATATCTAGTGCCTTGAAACCTACTTCTAATTCTGCAATTGGCTCCCGCAAGGTTAACTTCAGGGTGCAGGAGACAAGTTTACGGAGGGTTTGGAGAGAGCAGGGGGTGTTGGCTTTTTACTAGTGGAGGCAGATCTCATCCTTGTTGTGACTGAACGTAGTGGCAGTGAAGCCCAGGTCTGCCCACGGCCACCTCCGGCACCCAAGGTCTTTTAGATCTAACACTACGTAGTTGTCCTAAAGGACCTTGGCTATGGAAGTTGGGTTGTATCCTTTTCTACCTCACGGGGGGCCCATCTGGGCGTCCTGCCTAGCCAAACGTCTTGCCCAAGGTATTGAGCTCAGAGCTCATCAGCGAGCCGACTGCTCAGCCATGGCAGAATGCAGCTCCTCAGGCCTCTACGTCCATCCCTCCACCCATTCATCCACGCCATCCCTAAGCAGGCCATTCTTGGGCGCCAGCTTCCTACCAGATGTGCTGCTGGAGGCGAATGACACAGAACTCAACACGGTGTGACCCTTGTCCATAGAATGCTCAGATAAGCTGGCTGCCGAATGTGACTATGCAATGGGAGCTACCGTAGAGTAGCTAGGGTTTACCGGAGAGAAGTATTATTTCTAAGTATTCTGGGAAGGTTTGGTATTCCCGGAAGACTTCCTCGGAGAGGAGACGTGGGCATTGGTCTATAACAACAATAGCCTGGATTTAGCCATCGGATGGGGGCGAAGGTTCTCCTGATCAGAGATCACAGGATTTGTGAAGTCTTTGAATTTTAAACAGCTTAGCTCCTGCCTTTGGCTGTTCATTTTGGTGGGGACAGTGGCTGCGACCTGAGAGTGGCAATAGCAACAATGATAGGTAAGCAGGTGGCCCTGGTGTTCAGCCACTCCGTGGAAGTTGTAGCATCCAAGGAACAGTTCCGTTGTCACTAGAAAGCCATTTGACAGTTCGCCTCTGAAGCTGCGGGTTATGAAAGTGAAGGGCCTTGACCTGTCCCAGAGCCAGATGAGGGAGGGAGGTGAGGATTCGCACCCTTGGGGCCTGAAGTCCAGCCCAGTGCCTCCTTGAGTGCAGGAGCTCTGTCGCCCTTCCCTGTTCTCACCATCCGAGAGCCATCAGCACAGCGTAAGATGTCAGCATGCACAGCAGTGTGCCTCGGGAGCTGCGGCAGCTCTGCAGCTCCTGGTTCCCATCCCTGTCCCCTGTCCCCCACTATGCCTGCAGGCACACTCAGCACCCTTGGGCCTGCCTCCCTGCGGTGAGGAAGTGTGGAGGAGGAGGTTTATTGGCAGGCTGCAGGCTGCTTCCACGATACGCAGCAGGGAAGAGGCAGCCCAGGGAAGGCCCTCGGGACGCCCTGCTTTGTACCCACACAGCAGCGCTCAGGGAGGACCATCCTGCTCCAGCAGCCACTAGGGCTGTCCGTGTGGCTGTTTTGCTGAAAACCAAAATAGGTGACAGAGTATTTAGGTGATATCACATGTGGGGCCATGCTGTGGCCAATGCTGGATCAGTGTCTAGAGTACCATGGGAAGCAGTGGGGGAGACCTCCTCACACTTGGGTCTGACCTGGCAGTGGCCCTGAATAAGGCAGTCACATCTTATTTTCTGTCCCGCAGAGGCAAGAATTGGGGCTCAGCAAGGGTAGGCAGGGAATTGCTGAGGGCATCCCATGGCGAGGAGATGGGGCCAGGTCGTGACCCAGGACTTCCAGGATCCACTCTGTGCATCAGTTTCTCCAACAGTGAATTGAGAAAGAGGATGGGGAGCCACCTACATTGAGAAATGTGAAGGTAGATGTTTTCAAGGACTCATTTTGAACATTCTGTTCCCTGTGGCTAGAATGTTTTTCCCCATGCTCACTACTCACTCTTTCCTCTCCCCTAACTCACTTCCCTGTACTTTTTTGCATTTTCCCATATCTATTTCTTATATGTTTTATTTTGTTTTTTTTTTGTTGATGCATAGTAATTTTACATATTATGTGTATAATGTGGGACTTCCATTTACGTACACATTGCATAAAAATCAAATCAAATCAAATCAGGGTAGTTAATGTACCCATCACATTTATATTTTTCCATGGTAGCATTAAAGAGAATCTATAAAACAGATCTCGTGGAAGTAGAGGGTGGAATGGTGGTTGCCAGAGGCTGGGGAGGGGAAGGAGTGGGGAGAAGGGAGAGAGTAGTCGCCTCATGTAAAAGGACAGTTAGGAGGAAGGAGTTCTGGGTTCTATTGCACATAGGGTGACTACAATTAGCAAGAATGCACCGTATTCTTTAGCTACCCATTCTCCATCCCGGTCCAAGCATCCTTTTGCAGTGATGCTCTCTCCTGTCCCACACAGCACCTTCCATTGTCTTTGCTTTGCCTTGTGCTTTTCATGTGCACTTCTGTCCCTCTTAGATGGACAGTAGTCCAGCAGACCTGTGTGTGTCCCATGAATCAGTCCCTGTTGCTAGCTTGTCCTTGTGATTTTGCTCCTGGCCAGTACCACAGCAAATGCTCCTGAAAGAGGAGGCTGCACTGCCAGAGTTGCCATGAGGTTCCAGCAACTTCCCGAAGAGCTGCAGGAGGGGAACTGCTGCTGACCTGTTGACTGAATGCTTGTTTATTCCCTAGCAACCGCTATCTCTCAGACCAGGGTCTCCCAAATCCCTGGTGGTTTTACCTTATTTTCCTTACGGTGTTGCCCCACATGCCTATTAAACTAAAGTACTGCACTCCCAACAAAGTGATTGTATTTTGCAGAACGCACCAGTAATTAACCTTGCAAAGTCACTTCTCAAATCACTCTGGATGTTCATAGCCGAGCTGTGTAGTCGCTCCCTCCTCTCCTGTTTATATCCACATAACTGTGTGTGTTGGTTGTGCTTTTTAATTCTCCCTGGATATTTTGACTTTATTAATTGATTCCATCTGATTACATTAATCAGGAGTAATTGAGATGTAAAATAGTTTTCAGCTGAAGTTTCTTTTCTTTTCTTTTTTTTTAACAGCCAGTTCCGTAGAGAATAAGGACCCGACTCCATTGGTCAAACTGTGTGTTATAGTCAGGGTTTGTACAGAGAACAATTAGAAGCAGGTCATGGAGTTTATATTATTTTTATGATGGTCACCCAGAGTAAACACAAGAGAATGCAGGAAATCTATTCACAACACCAAAGACATAGAACATTTAGTCAAAGGCCTAAATCCCAGCATTGTCCCACATGAGCCCAGATAAAGACCCAGAGCTCTGACAATGCCTCCCACAAGTCCAACTGGAGGTCTAGAGTCCACAAGAAGGACTCACGCCAGTCTCTTTTACGGATCCGTGCCGGGAAGGCCCAAAGGTCAGCGGTGGAAACTAGGAAGTCTATGCCAGCGGGGTGAAGGAGCTGTACTGATAGGTCGAGGGTTCTATGCTGGAGCCGAGAAGTCACACTCACAACAAAGACCAGGGCTGTCCTGAAAGCACCACAGCCATCCTCAAGCGACACGGAGGCCCCGAGCTCCTCCGACAAGCACAGTCGAGCACATGCCAGGAAGCCAGTGTGACGAATTCATCCTGGAGACCAAGCAGCACACGTCTTCCCCTCCGGAGCCAGGAAGCAATGCTTGATGTGAGGGCCAGGGCTTCTCCAGGAGAACCTAATGGCTCAAACAGCAACACGTAGGAGAACCCACAACACCTCCACGTTTCAACACCATAATGCGTTAAGGTTCTTCCTTCTCCTCCATGTCTCCATTTATGCTGGCAACTTTCCTCAGGTGAAACATCTCCGCTCAGCACCATGCTGATATAATCCAGCTGGCGTTAAGTTGACCACCAGTTCTTAATCCATAACACTGTATTAGACACAGTGCTCAGTGTAAGTACAGTGTGTGGATCTCCAGAGGTATAATGCTTCACCGATTCACTAGGACTGTATTTTATTATAATATTTAGTTATTTTATGTTCCTCTAAAATGGCCTCTTAATAAGAGAGGAGAAAAACTGAGTTATTGTGTGACACAAGTTTGCTTTTTTCAATGTGTAACACAAATCTTTATATCTGGTTTTATTTTGGCTTGAATTTTTCAAGATGTGAATGAGTGAGGTTTGAACTGCACAGCATTCCTTGGAAAGGCTGGTTGGTAAAACAAAGCGTCAGCAATCAGCGTAAGCGGTAGAGAGGCACGAAGTAGCAAGGGCTTTCCCTTCAGGGTCTACTGAGGGCCTCTTGTTCTGAGGGAATGAGAGCCCCACCTTGAGCCGTGCAGACTTTTTCTCACAAGTGTGTGTGTGTGTGTGTGTGTGTGTGTGTTTATATTTATACAGGCAGTTGATTTAATTTTTTGCAAAATTTGAATTCAACTATGCATTTTGTTTACAATTGAATGCTTCTTATAGACATCAGGAACTGGTCTGTGTTAGATTCTCTCTCTCTCTCTCTCTCTCTCCCTCTCTCTCTCTCTCTCTCTCTCATCTCACTGTCTCTCTGTCTCTCTCGCATGTATCTGTCTATCTGTCTGTCTAATGTATCTGCCTTTCTATCCATCCATGCTGTCTGGTATTTCATATCATGCATGCACAATAATTAATCTAATGAAGTCCATTTAGTTTGTTAGGAATTTTTGCTATTGTGCATTTCACACACAAAGCTATGATAAACCTCATGCACGTATCATACAGTGCAGACACTGAGTTTCTGCCGTGCAATTCCGAGGCACTTTGTTGTGCCTATGTGAGCCATATTTTCATTTATTTTGCTATGAAAACCTACAGGTACTTTGCTACAGTTATTCATGTTACTGGGCCAGAAGTCCTGGAACATTCCATATCCACACTGTGAAAAATCCTCACCTGAGCCCTCCTACAGTGACTTGCAATTTATTCACAGAATTCACCGGTGTGCTTCCATCGCTAAGAAACAGAGAACTTGCTCTGTGGACTCTGCTTAGCTTGGCTGGCTGTCTACATCTTGTCCTAAAAGCAAAACAAAACAAAATTGCCAGTTTCCAATTCACTTTGTTCTAGGTGAAATTGGTAAATACGCTGATTCCTGTTCATGCAGGTCATTTTCTTTCTTTTAAGAAAAAACATATAAAGGCAAGCAGATGTCTGTGCTGCATCCTGCATCCCCACAGGAGCATCGCCTCTGTCCTGCACAGTGCAGCCGTGGTGAGAAGGAACTCAGGAACCCCATGATATGGGCCCATCTCCCTACCAGACCTTAGCAAACAGCTTAGTATCTCTCTGCTTCCGCTTTACCGCCTCTGAGGCCACAAGTGTAGTCAGGGTATCAAGTTCTCCGGCCAGCAAACAGCAATCTTGCCATCAAGATGCTGCTCAGCATTTTCCTCAGAAGATTATTCTAGGTGATTTAATAATCTTCAGATTCCTGATCCATAAGGGCGACATATAAAAGCACCTGTCTCGTGGGGCTTTTCGGAGGGCCCAGGAGAGGGCAGTGCACAGAATTGCACCTGGCAGTTGGTAAGTGTTCAGGGGATGTTAGCTGCTCTTATTCCCACTTTCAAAGGTCTGGACAAAAATATAGCTGTCACACTTGCATTGGGAAATAGCATATAAGGTCCGTGATTAAGTGCAAGAGCACCTTGCAAATGAAGATGCATCTCGTCTTCCACCCCAGAAACGAGCAGCCAGGCTTGGGGCTGCGAGCTCATTGTTCTGTAGGAGTTTTTTGGTACTAAAATTGGCAAGATGTTTTCTTTGGAAGAAGGAGGAATATTCCATTCCTCCAGATTGAGGAGAAACTTCCTTGAGTAAATCACAAAGTACTGTAGTGTGGAGTGTTGCCCTTTTACCTCTGGTGCTGGTGCTGGCGACTCTGGTTGGTTTTGTCACCTTTGCAAGAAGGACCACCACTTTGCTGAATCAAAAATAAAGACATAAGCCAGTAAACCTAATGTGAATGGAGCAGACTGTTTAAAGCAACTTCCCTTATCTGTAGGACACATGCATAAGATAATGCTGTTGACATTTTTGTCACTGAAATGAGATGTGGACTCTTAGCCCTGCTCTAGGAGGAGGCACTGAAGCTGGGGCCTGGAACCCAAGCATTCCAGGGTGAGACAAACACAGTTCCTGTCTTACCAGGAAGCAAATGCACCCCTGGAGGAGGCGAAATGACCCCGCCAGCCCTGGAGAGAACCTGGAGCCGCAAGTAAGTAAGACGTCGGCAACGTAGAGAAGTGCCAAGGTTATCTGGGGTGCCTGTCCTGTGGAGATGGTAAAGCTGAGTGAAGAAAGGCAGAAGCAGTGACAGGTAAAATGCTAAGCCATAAGTTCCCCATAAGGAGCTCGGTTTCCTTTTAAAATCCTAGGGCACGTTTCCCCTGAGAACCGTCCTTTTTCAGCAAATGGACCATATATTGGAATTTCATGCATAAACGGAAGCCACTGTTGCGTATTCAGCTCTGAGCTCTTTGGACTGAGCTCCATGTGCGCCTCATGTAAACAACTTTAAAGAGTGCCCTATGCTCCAGTCACCGAAACATCTGACAGAAGGAAGTAGGAGACGAAGCAGAACTCGTAGCAGTCCCCAACACACAGTAGTTTGGGAAGGAAAATAGAAATAAAAATAAATTCACACCTAAGCGTACTTGGTAAAACTGGAAATTGTGAAAAACTGAGAAACAAAAGCAGCCAGTAAGAAAAGGCAGAATATTTGCTTAGTCAAATATTTATGCTAAAGGTAAAGAAAATGACACACAAAAAAGAAGGGAAAATCTACAATAGAGTCAGAGCAGCAAACTCAAAGGCAGAAATTAAGGGGAACATAAAAAATGAGTGAATGAAAATTATTAGAGTACATTTAAATTTATCAGTACTCATAATGGATGTAACTAAATGAATCTGGCTGCTTATAAAAGAGATATGTATATTAGAGTGAAGACAAAAACTTCCAGCCATATTATGTTTGTAAGAGGCATGCATAAAGATAGTACCACAGAAATATTGGGAGTAAAGAGATTTATTAAAAGAGGACAGTAGGAGGAAACAGTGTCAGTAAGAAATTTCAAGGAATCTATAAAACATGTCTAAATGTAAGTAAGTTTATTAAAGTCGCTGAATGTAAGAAAACCATGAAAACAATTAACTATATTTTTATATAGTAGGAGAAAATATATAGGTACCAAAATTTTAAAATACAAAACTTCTTAGAATAAAAAAAATACTATGCTATAAAACTAGTAGAGCCTGCAGAATTTATATGACAAAAATGTTGCTATACTGATAAAGGAAATAAAAGTAAACCTAAGAGAGACAGAGAGACTTTCTTCTTGGATTAAGAAATTCAACATAGTGAAGATATCAGTTATCTGCCTGGTGATAGGTAAGTTTAATGTGATTCCAATCAAAATCTCAGTGAGAATTTTTTTGGTGGATAAAGATAAGATTATTTTGAAATTTACATGAAAATTAAGAGTCATAGAAAGGCTAGAATATATAAAACAATTTTTTTTTAAAAAAGAGTAAGTTTGGAAGGGCTCTGTCTATCCGTTTCAAGAATTAGTTTATGGCTGCAGTAATCAAAACTGCCCAGAAATAGACACACAGAGCAATGAAACAGAATAGAAAATCCAGAAATAACCCTATTCAAATGTGCCTCATCATTTTTTTAAGTGAAAATGCAATTCAGTGAAAGAGGATAACAGTTTCAACAAATAGTGCTGGAGAAATTGGAAGCCTACAGGCAAACAAACGCAAAATCCAAATGACCTAAGTCTCATACCTTATACAAAAATTAAATCTTAAATAAGTGAGGAACTTAAATATAAAACCATCCTTTGGGAAAAAATCTTCTATATCTAGGGTTAAACACACTTGACATAAACCATGCAATCCATAAAAGGAGAAATTGGTAAGTTAGATTTCATCAAAATTATGAACTTCTCTTCTGTAAAAGACACTGTTAAAAGAAAGAAAAGACAAGCTTCAGAGTGGGAGAAAACCTTTGCACACCCTAGTGGGATAAAGGAATGCGCAAAGAACTCTTAAAAAGCAATTATAAAAAATATTTAACTGGAAAATGATCAAAAACAAAGGAGACATTTCACTGAAGAATATATATATATACAGCAAATCAGCCTGTGAAAATATGTTCAATGTCTTCTTAGGGAAATGCAAATGAAAACAGCAATAAGATATCAGTCTACACCTGGAGAACAGCTGTGCTAAGAGAATGAAACCCTGGTGAGGGTATGGAGAAACTGGGCCGCTCATCCCTTGTGCTGCTGGGAATGGAAGGTGGTGCAGTTATTCTGGAGAAGCCTTTGCAGTTTCTTAAATACTCAACACATAGTTACTCTGTGATCCAGGAGTAGCATGTTTAGTTTTTAATATAGATCAGTGACATGAGGATTGAGACTCGCATCAAAATCTATATACAGATGTATATAGTGAGTCCATTCATAAAAACCCCCAGTGGATGTCCTTCAATAACTGAATGTTTGAACCATGGTATCTTCACACTATGGAATATCAGCAAGCAATAAAGGAGTAACTATGACTTCACTCAACAATGTGATGGCTCTCAAAGAGATGATGCTGAGAAAAAAATTCAATCCTGAAAGGTTACAGACAGTAGATCCCATTTGTATAACATTCTTGAGCTGAGAAAACTGGTGAAAGGGAGAAAAGATGAATGGTTACCTGGGTTACAGTGAGGTGAAAGCAGAAGCGAAGTGGGCAAAGCCACACAGGGAGTCCGAGAACTCCTTGTACTGATAGAGATGTTCCCTAGTTTGATTGTACAGTGTTGCTATCCCAGTTTGGGTCCTAATACCTTGCATGACTTCAAGATATTAATATTGGGAAGAATTGGATAAAGAGCCATAGGATCTCTCCTTATAGTTTATACAAACCTATAATTATTTTAAAATTAAAACAATCATTAAAAAACAAACATGCAAACAATTTCCATCTGTTTTCTGTTTAGAAGGGGAACACACACAGATAATGACAAGGAGATGTATGGAAAGAGATTTTTAAAAAATACAGTAAAAGTACTATCCAAAGAAAAGCTGGAAAGGCAATAGCAATAGCTTTGAAGCAAAACAAACAAATGAAAACCATAAAGGAAAACAATTTCATTAAATAACAAAACAACAGAGACAATTGTCCAGGAAGTTATAACAATGCTGAATCTCTGTGCTCCTAACAACACACTCTCAAGTAGGAAAAGCAGGCAGAACTGTAATAATAATACAGACTTTCATTTGTAGTGGGAGATTTTTAACAATGTCTTAGACATGGAGAGGTCAGGAAGACAAAGATTCATTATGGAAAATTCAAGCACTAAAAGTAACAACCATAGGGGTGGGAGGTGTAACTCACTGGAAGCGTTTGTCTTACATACTAGATCCCGACTTGTATCTCCAGTGCTACAAAAATGAATGAATGAGTGAATAAATAAGCTTAACGGTGAGCTGAGAGATTCTTTCCATCATTTTGCAGAAATCTGAAAAAGAAATGAGCTAGGGCCTGGGTTTCATGACAGTAATTTTCTCGGTTTCAGTGGAATGTCTTTACAGTAGCCTTTTGCCTACAAACTGATACTATTGGTGCTCTTATGTTTATTGTTGTTGCTGCTTAATGTATTTTTTTTAATGGACACAGGTGAAGTCTGCCTCTCTCTAATTCATTCTTTTGTTCTCCCTGGCTCCTCCGTGCACAGATCGGTATCACTGGAGCTAGGTGAATGACACCTGCTGCTGGTGTCCCCAGGCCAGGCACTTTTCTAAAGGCCACCTTCTTTGTAATGTCCCTGAGGGTGATGATCTTAACCCTCACTCCCATCTGACAGAGGCGTAAACTACTTTTCAAAGACTGCTGTTAACTCTTGATACCTGGGGATTTTCACATTGAGCATTTGATCCTGTGTTCAGGCTACTTTTTCCAGCAAATGTCTGTTCTCCTTCTGTTTCCCAAGTCCCATTCGACTTGTGGTTCTCTCTGTACAGATGCTTTCCTGTCCTGTGGGCTGGAGGTCCCAGCTGGTCCACAAAGTGACATGCAGTCTAGAATAAATACTATATTTGGGGCAAGAAAGAAAGTTTTGAGCTCTCGGCATTAAGTTCTTGTCAATATGACTTCTCAAATTAGATGCTTCTCAAGAGGAGAAGGCTGCTTTAATAAAAATAGATCCTACGCGACATGTTATTCTTTATAATTGGACCAAAGATCACAGAGAGTGCACACTTACAAGATAATCTGAAAATGAACAAATAATATAGTAATCACCAAATCCTTATTACTTGAATCCTATCCACGCCAGGAGGCCTTTTCTCCCTTGATGATCAAGCCTGACCCCTATTAATTTTAATAGGAGTTAAGTAGTCACATCAAGGGAAGAATCACTGAGTACACTCACAGCAAAGCAGTCCCAGAGATTAAGACCTCCACTTTTGGCTTTCTACTGAAAATGTGACACATTGCCTGATTCTTATCTGCTTTTAATTGTGTGTGTGTGTGTGTGTGTGTGTGCACGTGCGCCTTTATTTTCCTCCCTTCTTTTTGCAGAGGAGGCAATTTGCAAATCGTTGCTATCTGCCTCCCTACAAGAAAGAGATAAATTAAATGAGAGGCTGTGGCGTTTGGCCTGTTTGATATCCTTTGCTGATAAATTGAAGTGCACTTTCATAATTAATACCCAATCTTTTCTGATCGACTCCAATGGCACTAAAGCTTGGGGATATCTGACTGTAATGAAAAATGATTGTTGTGATGCACTCAGCTTCCCCCACCCCACTCTCCCCTTTTTATCATTATCCTCAAGAATATGCACACAACAAATCTAGCAGAGGTTTTGTTGGACAGCGTCAGAAAGATCTCTCGGTTTTATTAAGCAGCGTCTTCAAAGATTAAGCAGAGACAGACTTGCTTCTGTGAGCGTTTTAACATGTAAGTGACATTTCCCTGCGTTTAAATATGGCTTTGTTAGGCTGTGCTTGCAATCAGAATGCAAAAAAAGCCCTGCGGTTGGAACCTGAAACCAAAAAGAAATAGATCCTCCTTTAGTTTCGCTCTTGAAATAGGAAGTCGAGAGAAAGCCAGAATCAGAGAAATCAAATTAGATTTAAAATTCCTGTGAACTCTCAAAATGCAAGATCAGGATAAACACTTCTTTCTGAACAACAGAACCAAACAAAGCAAGACTCCATTTATTAAGATTTTGTGATGGGTGAGTCTGTGTTTGTGCAGGACTTTGTGACTGCAGAAAGAATTTAGAAAATTAGCTCACAAATTCCCTACATATATGACTTAGGTCAGGCACGAATTATTGAAATAAAAACCATTTTACAGATAAGGAAATTGAGGCTCAATAAATAGGCACAATGTCTCAAGGCAGAGCTGCTCTGTTGATATTTGGCGCCATTCTCTCTCCACAATAGGAGGCGCCCCAATATTTTATGGTGACACAGCAGTCACTAGGCACACATGTAATGTAGGCACAACAGAGGAGAAAGGAAACTTGTGCCATCCCATGGGTGAGCCACTTCCATTTTCCTTTTGGCTTCTCTTTCTGGAACACCAGCTAGACGCCTGGCATCTTGAGGATTCCTCTTGGGTCCTGATGGTCTTCTTTCTACCTGTCCTGCTGATTTGATTCTTGGCCCTGATTGTGTTTGCAGGCTCTGGGTGTCACCCACGAAGGCATACTTTTCTGTCCATGAAGAAAGATCAGAGAATATGCCCAGCTCTGGAAGGGCCGGCAGCTTGGAGGCCCATCTGAAGAGCCAGGGATGCTGACACCAAGACCTTTTGGCTTTTGTAGAAGAGCTGAGCTTCTGAAAAGCCCACAGAGATGCATGGCCTTGCCCGTACTAGACACAGGTAATTCTTTAAGTTCCTGATTTGTAGAGAAGGCAAACTAAGACTTCCTCTTTCTGTGTGCCTTTCAGGAGCTGAGGGACATCTTGTGATTCTCGTGATATTCTACAACATGAAACCATCCTTCTGCATACCCAAACCTCTACTACAATTGCTGAGCTGTCCATTGAAAACCTGCCTGAGGTAAAGATTTTATCTGTTACAGAGCTCCCATTCTAGTAGGGACCAAAGCAAGAAATAACAGGTTAGTTTTAAAGATGGGTGTTAAAAGTTGCTATGGAGACCGTAACTCAAGGGGAGCAGACAACGTGAAGAGTGAGTCTGTTTTTTTCAGAAGTGGTCTCCAAGCAGGTGTCATCTGAGCAGTGACTTGACCAAAGAGAGCAAACAAAGTAAACAAGGAGGGAAATGGCATTCCAGGAAGGGGACTCACAGGGTGAGGACATTTTAGGGTTCACAGCTGTGGCCCCTTGGGATCATAGCATGTTGACCGGTGAGAGAGATCTGGCCGGACCGCAGCATCTTTGCATATGCACTCACAAATGGACAATGCTGACTGCTACCACTAAGCCTTCTGAATTTGGGCAGTTTACTTCTCCCTCAAGCCTATAAGCAGTAGAAGTGGACCTACAATTAGATGTTCAGGCACTAAGCGATGTGCTTTGCTGGCCATAGGAAGTTAGGATTAACTGCTGGAGGGCCCTGCTACCCAGGCTAAGGACCACGGACTCTTGGCTGCAAGATAGGGAATTCGATGAAACACTCTGTGCCAGGAAGTGATTCGATAGGGGTGGAGTTTGAGTCAGTGGGAATGCAGCCCTCACAGGGGGTCAATCTAGAAGCATCTAGTTTTGGGTTCCTGTTGACACAGTGAGAACAATCATAAAGAGGGAGGTGTACGAAATGTTTGGAGAAAGGAGCATTCGAGAAGTTGTCAAAGGCAAAAAAAGAGTTCAAGGACACATGGGTGGCCTGGAAATTTCACATAAAGGATCAAGAACTAAAAGCCAGACTGCCTGGCCCAAGGTTGAGAGCAACCACATGCTTGGTGCCTGTGCGGGACCAACCAATTTTGGATTGCACAGAAAGTTGCTTTTGGAGATGACAATAAACGATTGCTAATCTTAAAATCATAGGCCGCACTGAGAATTAAAACCATCACTGCCACACATAGTGAATGAGTTGGTCCTCTGTTGGCACAAACTCATCAAAAAGATATATAAGTGTACATGGGAGCTTGGGCATAAATTGAAGCCTGACCCAGGTGATCAGCGATCGTGTCTGAGAGGTAGGAATGGAATGAGGTTATCACACAAGAAGTGGATACTTGGTGGGGTTTTTCACATGGACCAGAGATAAAACCTTTGTGACCAGTTGGAAGATGAGCCACGTGGAACAGGAAAATAGCTCTCCCAGGGCCCAGAAAGACTGTGCCAGTGAGAGTAGCCCCTTCCCAGAGCTTTCCAAGGTGTGAATCAGTCCTAACCAAGTGTTCAGATTCCCTACCTGCTCCCGGAGCCCCATGCTTTGCTCACTAAGCAACATTTGAGCCTCAGTGAGAATTTTGATCAACATGAGCCTTTTGTCACTGGCTGGTCAATCGCTCATTGAAACTGAATCGATTAACATTTTGATAGCTCCACAAGCATGCTTTCTGAGGTTGGTTAGTTCAAGTACGACCATAAAACATGGGCCAACTTGCTTGAATGTCTTATGAATACGCAAAGGTGAATGGCAAAGTCTGGCTTGAACTGTAGTGTATTCATGGTTTGCTGTTTCTAGAAACGTTCCTCTGTCACCACATTCTCTTTTTCAGATGATAATGCCCTTGATTGGTTTGGAATGGTCACATGAAGGACTTAGTACTGAATGAATGAATGAATGAATGAACCAATGAATGGATATCTGTTTATCTGTAGCCTAAAAGGGTTCTAATTTTGATGTCACATTTGCATATGAACTATTAACTCTAAACTTTTGCTCCCACCAAAATCTGCATCCATAGAAGCAAGACTTTTGTAAATATTTCACTACATTGAAACTCTACAGCCCTTCATTAATGACACTTTCGGGCTCTCTTATTGTGGTCAGATTGGCAAAGAAGAGTTCTGTGCTCACAGAATGTAATCTAAGAGCCAATAAAAGTTGATTACATACATATGAAATGTATGGACTGGGGGTAGTAGTTTTGGATGGCTTACAAAGGCGTGTCATGTTTCATCTTCTGCTTTGGGTTTTATGGGGGGCCAGCATGAAACCACAAACATCTACACGGTCCCTTTCACTATACATCATGTAAACAGAATCACGTTCTCATTGGAAACTACATCTACAAGATCATAGTGCAGAAAGAGGTCCAGGTTTTCTAACAACTTTAACTCCGACTGGAAAGTCTTACAAGAAACTCGGTAGCTAATTAGAAGGTATAATAGGTCATTTTAAAGCATGAACAGTTAAAACAAAATAAATTGTTAGTTCCCTGATTGGAGAGGTGGCAGCTGGAGGTTCATGAGCTTATGTAATGGTTGAGCTTTTTTTACTTCGAATATATGCAAACATAAAGCCACATTCCCCCCACCCCAACTGCAAATTATAGCACCCACTGATAAGTATTATTCAGAAAGCTTTCTTTGTTTTGCATTCTTTCTTTCTCTTTTTCCTGCAAGAAAATGCCTGAATGCTCACCAATTTTCTCCAAAGTCCTGGTTGTAAGAATATTCAACCCTTCACGGAACCTGTGCCACCTCAGGGTAAGCAATGTGGCAGCTGTTTCCCTGCCCCACAGCACAACTGGCTTTGAGCAGGAAACGAGGGAGAACTTCTCCCGGGAAAACTGCGGGGAGTTTTTGGTGAGCAGAATGCAATTACCCCAGCTGGAAAGGGGCCAGGACAAGAGCACACAACCGACTGCTGCAGAGCATCGTGAGGGCTCTCGCCCGTGTAGACTGGATTTTAACAGAGGGCAGAATGAGAATATAATGATGATCCTCTTAATCTCTGTAAGGTAATGATGATGTGCTAATAACTATAATACGTGCAATGAGGGCTCTAACTTTTCAGGATTAAGAGTGAACCTGCTAGATTCCGTCACTGAGAACAATGGGTTCCTAACAAAAGATGTAGACACAGTCCCAGCATTTTTGATCGAGTTCTTCCAAATTACTGGCACAGGTAAACCGATTTTCAAGCAATTACTGGTGTTTGCTTTCCTGGTGAAAACTGGGCCTGTGGCTGCCCACTTGATGGCAGAATGGATTCTCTCCAGAGGGTGTGTGATTCGGAGCTTCATGAAGGCTTTTTATGAGAGCCATTTTCTCTTCCTTACAGTAACTTGAAAATCAGTGAGTGTTTTAAATCCCCAACTTACAGGGGAGAAAACTGAGGCCCAAAGAGAGGATCTGACTCCTCATGGTCATGTGTCTGTAAGCATTAAAGCAGAGAACACTGCATCTCAGTCCCTAGGTTTCCCCTTTCTTCCAGAGAAAACTCAGATAATACATGTCAGTCTTCCTCTCTCGATATGCTAATTTATGTTTCTCAGCATATTTTTTAATGCCGGATTTTAAAATTATGTAAGATGTAGTTTTCAAGTTGGAGCCATCAAAAAGTTCAATCATGACTAGTTGACTAGAAAATATATTTGATAATAAAAATTCAGTTCGAAAAATGGATTACATAATCCATTTTGCTAAACATAGCCTGCAAGAATCTAATGAGAGTGAACTCTGAAATCAATCACTTGTGAAACTAAATTGTTAAAGTTCTTGTGAAGTAGTTTCCTGATAAATGGCATTCTTTGACAGAGCGTCTGGGTAAATACGGAGCACTCATGATTGATCCTCAAGAATCTTGAGTTATTTTTAAAAGAATATTTCATTTTTATATTTATATGCAGTTGCCGTGAATGACAGACATGGATTCAAATTCCAGTTCCACCACCGCCTCGGTGACCTTGGATGTGGTCCTTCCTTCCGAAGTGAGACGTCAGGGGGTGGAAGAAGGTTGACATAATATGCATAGCTGGGATGATTAAATGATATGTATGAAAATGCTCAGGGTGACATCTGCCACACATTATGTGCTCCCGAGCTTTAAAAAAACACCTCCAAGTGTTATTTACAGTTACCTACCTTCAATCAAAAGAAAATACTAGGAGAAGCACAGGTCACATCTCTCAATAAAGATATTAATTTTTGCATTATACCTTGAGACTTCATTTGGATATTTAAATTGAAAAGCTGAAGGAACGAAACCATATTTAGGGTTTGCAGATTAAAAAAATCATTTGAAAAACAGCACAGCAGAGAAGTGCTCCAAACGATCCGTGGCCCAAAGCACTTGAGTGCTATTAAAACAAAACAAAACAAACAAAAGACAGTCTCTTTCTACTTGATTGATTTTCAGGCTTCATTCTTTTATTTACCTAATATTTGTTAAATACCAAGTAAGTGACAGGCAATGTGATGAGAATGTAAAAAATTTTTAAAGGAATCAGGATAAATAAGTGTACTCCGATCTCAGGAGATTCACTGGATAGCCGTTAAACAGATGTGAAGACAAATTATTTTCATTTAATAATTGTATTTATGTATAAGTGAGAATAACTTAGGGTCGGATCACTTGGAGGCCCTTTGAAGGTGTCTAGATAATTTCCAGCATCACGAAATCCCAGAAATCCCAGGTGCTGTTCATAAATCTCCAGCTGGGAGAGGCGCTTCTGTTCCTCAGACGTTGTTCTGGGTTTCTTTTGTTGACTTGCTCTGGAGTCTCTCTAGCTTAGCTTGGAGGATCCTTCACAAACTAGGAAACTCACTTGTAAACAGGAAATGCTGTTTTTCAGCAATGCCAGGCCTTGTTCACATACAATCTGTGAAAGATAAATGGGTTACCCAGGTTTAAGCTGGGAACACATCGGAGCCGTCATTGACACAAGCAGGATTTTAGGCTTTTCATTTGGAGGCCCCAAGTAGTTTGAGAATTAAACTGGAAGTACTGGTTCATTTCATAGCTCTGTATTTCTACTCTGCAAGAGAGACAGCATTCAGGGTTAAAATAGTGGGAAAACATCTTCAGGGAACTGCCAACTCAGCACCCCCACCATCTCTTTCTCAATCATGGCAGAAGAAAGGAAATAGAAGGAACAATAGAAAAGGAAGAGAAAGGGAAAGAAGAAAATATAACTCTCAAGTCTGGAGTGATGGGACCCTAACTCCACCTGAAATCTGTGTCTACAGTTAGACATCTGCGCATCCGTTTCAGTCCTGCCTCCCGATGAACTTGGTCTGCCCGTGTGAGTGAGTTATTGAAGAAACACATTTCTACTGCTTGACTATGTTGGAAACATCCACTTTGAAATGTGTCTCTAAATTTCTTCCTTTCCAAGGTGCAACTTGTGACCTTCAGGAAAACTTGCAGTGTTCATTATCTATCTCATTTAAACCTACAGTCTTTTCTTGAAGTGCTTTTGGAAACTGAAGTAGCATGGCCTCACTTTGCAAAATTATCTTGTCGACGTTCCAAATAATGGAGAACACAAAGGAAGGAGTTAGTAGGGGTGTATTTAACAGAGTCTCACTGTGTGCTCTGGGAAATAATTGGACATCTGTAATGTTTTTACTTATGGAATGAGTGAACGAGTCCCTGAGTATGTTTCAGCGATTTCCTTATCAATAATAGAAAAAGGTTTGGTCTTGATAAATCACAAAATCATTATTGGCTCAACATAGTTTTACTATGATTTCATTTCACGCAAGTCTCAGGCTGTAAAATTCACTCTTCTCAGTGTAGGAGGTGTGGCACAGCCTGTTTCTGTGGGCTTGAAATCAGGGGTTGTCTTCAGGTTTCATGACAGACACTGTCAGAGATGAGGCTGGCCTTCCATCGTGATGACCTGAAGCAATACTAAAGTGAGGGGCATGAAGACACAGCTGTATTTGCATGTGCATGGTACACCCAGAGAAACTGCGGGAGTTGTGGAGTTGCCCTATGTAGGGATTATTATGATTATGATTATTATTTGTCTTTTTTGACAGGGTCTCACTATGCAGTTCAGGCTGGCCCTGAGTTCACTTTGTAGCCCACGCTGGTCACGAACTCACAGTGATCCTCTTGCCTCAGTCTCCCAAGCGCTGGGATTACAGGTGTGAACCACCATGCCCTGCACCTTTTTCCTCTTGAGAATCATTAGGACCAAGGTTTGTCATGTTACTGTGGAATTTCTGTTTGGATATGGCAAACGGGGGAAATTAAATCTGACTTGGAAACAAAACTGGCGTAACGTGCATAATTTACATAATCTCTTTTGTGTCACTAGAAGAGATTGTGCGTTGCTGGCAATGGAGATTTTGAGAAGGCCATGCAGCTTCTTTCCATTTGCCCACCCCTTCTTCCCGACCCCTTCCAGAGCCCGCAGGGTGGAGAATTAGGAGGCGGCCTGAACACCAGGCGGCAGGCCACGCCCTTGCCCCCTTGCACTCGTGCCGTGAGAGTGCACCATATTTTCCATTTCTTCAACTTGCACTGGCAATCTGTTTTAGCATAATTTACACATTTACACATTTTAGAGAGCAAGGCACAGTCATGCAACTTAATTCCAAAAAACATAAGCACTGAGGCCTGCCTCTGCACATTAGCTTTGCAAAGCATATCAATGCCTCTGCAGACCACCGGCCAACACGCACCCCCGTGTGTGGAATCACCATCAGGGGCTCCCTCTGCTTGCCTGTCTCCAACCCCATTGTCTGGAGTGGTCATTGACAGCCCTCTCTGGTTGTCCTTTAAAGGCTGATCCATAGAGAATCAACACACCTGAGTCCTAGGTTCCATTTGCCTTCCAGGTAGCAGCAGCCCGCACCCCCCGGAAGCCCTGCTGAAGGATCTACCCCGAGCGGAAGGGGAGCACCCTTTGTAAGAAGCGACAGTGGATAGAATCATCCTCCCGTGCCATTTCTTTTTTTTTTTTTTTTTCTTTTAAATGGGCTTCTAGAACTCAGGGAAAACCAGGCAAAGGGCCTTGGGCAGGTGCACCTTGGATTGGGGTGAATCTTACCTCTCCCTTTCAGGCCCAAGGCTGTCCCATTGAACATGGCCCAGTGCCCTGGGGCTTCTGTTTTATCTCCACACGGAGAAGGAGGCACAGTTCTCTGAGAATCGTGTGGTAAGGAATCAGCTACAGGATGTTTGGGGAAGAACCCTGGCCTGCTCGGAGCTGTGCCGATGCCAGCTTCCTTTTCTTCTTGTTTCCAGTGGGACCGGGTTCTCCAGATAGTAAAAAAAGGAAAGGACAAATCGTCTGTAGAACAAAGTATGCCTCCAGTCTCTGGAGGGGAAGACACTGTTTGTGACCCCTGTTCTGACAGCTGCTTTCCTACACAGGGTAATTGAGTTTCTCTCCTATTCAATCAGGTCCCTTCCTTAAAAATAGTGATTAAAATAGATTTACTGGAGGGCAGAATGACATTTATATGGACTAGAGGCATTTTCTTGTTCATTTTGTTTGGGGAGTAACCTTTCGGAAAGGGTAGATTTAATTTAGGGAACACTTCATTAAGCGGTACTGATCACGGGAAGGAATATTTTGCAGTGAAAAATGCCATTCCCACAGAAGGGCGTGCTCCGCCCTACAAAATCTGACAGTTTGGGGAATTGAGGATTTGGGGGGTGGAGCAAGCTTCCTTGAGTTGGTGGTTCTTGGATTTCTTTCCTTTTCTTTCTTGCTGTTTTTTGCCTATTTTGATTTTGAATAATCAGTGCTGCTACAGCGATGCCTTTCCAACTGCTAGGAACTTTTGATAAAGTATCTGTGATTAGGGTCAAGGAGAAACACTTTCAGTGCCTGTGCCTTGTTGAGTATGTTCTAAGGGTGATGGGTCTTCTCTGCTGTTTGCAAAAATCTCCCTCCAGTGGTTAGCACTATTTGGACATCTGTAAAGATTTGTTGTAGGCTGGATCTCCAAAGTCCAGCAGAAAGCTTCAGGGAAGAAAATTGACTCAATTACCTGAGACCACCCTAGGGGACACACACTGAGACACAAGCAGCATGTGTCAGCTGTGTCTTTTCTTCTTGTACCTCCCCATGCTACGAGAGAACAAAGGTGATTTTTGGTGACACTTGGGTTGTTTTAGCAAGTTCTTTCGCACGATGAGATTTTCCTTATATTTTCTCTTCCTCCCCTTGTTTGTGGAGGATCTTTCAACAGATTCCTCTCTGCCACTAAATTCCAAAGAGACATTCTAAGGCAGGTTCTCAGATATCTTTATTCTCTCTCCCTGATCTCCCAGCTGCTGCCCAGGTACCCAGAGCGAGTCCACTGCCCCTATGACAAGCCCAGGAATGTGAGGTCTTCCGAACCCCACTCTCACTCAGCTGACAATCACTTGAGAGCTTCCTTAAAGCGTGTGCAGTATATTAGCCTCATCCCTGTTCTAGCGAAGTATTTCCCGGGTGGGGACAACTCCTCCAGTACCTTCAAAATGTGATGGGTTTTCTAACAAAACACTCTGCTACATACATGGAAGCAGGGGTTTTAAAGCATTTAGAGGTCAGAATCATCCTGGACACAAGCTTTTCTATTTCTCTGTGAATTAAAGTATATTAGAAAAATGAATCTATTGCTCAGGGCATGTTTTAACAAAAGATTTTAGGCAAAAGTTACAATTTTTCCTATCATTTGAATTTACAGAGAATTAAACATAAAGATCTCAGAGCAGGAGAGGTAATTCTATGTGTTACATGCAGGAGGCTAAATTGTGGGATTTTTATGAAGAGCAATTTGCCAGTGTAGATCGAGGACATTAACTATGTTAGCACCCTCTGACCTAGTAATTCTATTTCCAGGAATCTATTCTAAGCAAGTAATCCAGCGCAGAGAGCTATTTTACATGGATTGTTTTATTTAAGCGTTACCTGCAATCACGAAGAAAAGGAACAAGAATCTACAAAGTGCTCCAAATAGGAGAATGATTAGGCTAAATGCTGTAGGTGTGTGTTAGGTTATGTTCATAAAGAAATGTTAATGATACAAAGCAAATGCTTATTGACAAGTGAAAGGCAAAATGCAGACTATAAAACTCTCCGAATATTGTGAGTTGAACTCTATAAACTATATAAGCATAGAAGGTGACAAGAGCTTGTGCCAAAGTGTTTATTATTGATAATCCTTTGATGTTGAAATTATAGGCCGTTTTCTTCTCCCTTTTTATACTTTTTCCTTCTTCCTTTTTATACGCATATGAAAGAATTTTAAAAGTATTCTAAATAGTAATCATGCATTGGCTTAAATTGTGTGTGTGTGTGTGTGTGTGTGTGTGTGTGTGTGTGAATGTGGAAAGATTAAGACATGTTTTTTTTTTTTTTTGAAAAATAAAATGTCTAGCAAGAAGCATGGAACAAAGAAAGAGCTGGGCTAAGTTCACATTTTTCAAACCAACTTGTGCTTCTAAAATAAAATCCTGCCTCTCCACACACTAGGTTCCTGGAAGCTGACCAAAATCTGCTCAGTAATATTAATTCCACTTAAAAAAGGGAAGCGAGCATATTGAGCTACATGCGCTTATGGTCTGGGTGTTTGGAAAGAATCAGTTGGTGAGTACCAAAGTGATGTCGGCATGTTTCTATTTGCATTTTGAAAATTGACAGATAATTGAAAGGAACCGGGGAAGGAAATTTCTCAGAGGAAGCCCACTGAGAAGGCAGCAGAGCCCTGCCTGTGGAGACGCCCGGGTGGCCCGAGGCTGGCTTCCCAAAGCTCTAGAAATGCATGCTTCTGGAGTTATGTGTGGGTTCCCCATCTGCTTTTTGGGACTGGGAAGACCTCCGCCTTGTCCTGCAGCTAGGGCGCAGTGCCCTAGATTCAAAACTGCCTTATTTTCTACAATGACAGTTTCTACAAAATTACTGACACCTTACACACAGGAAATCATCAAGACAGTGATCCATTGCGGTGCCTTTCAAAGATCCCACAGAAAACAATCATGACAGACATTTTAAAAAGTAATTGATTGGCTTTTTGATTAGAAATGTAGACAACAGTGTTGACTTTACCTTTAGCACATTCTCCATATGCATATTTTGGATAATCGTGGTGGTGATTGAACTGTGGTTTAAAGGTTGTAGGCACACCCAAAATATGTACACTGACAGCATTAAGAGTGGAGTCATGGAGAAGAATAAATGGCGGATTTGTCTCTGATTTTTCAAAAAAAAGGGGAGCCGATAAAGATACTTTGTAGAAGGAGAGAGAAAAGAAGGAATAAGGCAGAGAAAGAGGAGAGTGGGAAGATGGGGCAGAGAGCAAAAGAAGAATCAAAAGAAACTCCGGTAACAATGCCGTGCCCTTTGTGTTGGCACTGCATAAGTCGAGAATAAAATACGGATGTGAAAGTATAAATCTGAATTTACCACCTCGCTGTCCCCTCGGGGCAGAGGTGAGGGTGCTGGGAAACTGAATTTATCTGAGAACATTGGTTTCATGTCTGTGTTCTTTAGATTCCAGCTTTCCACAAAATGTATTTATTTAACAAATGCCACCCAAAACAGCTTGGTAGCAGATGAGGTTTATTTAATGGCAGTAAAACAGGTGAAACATTTCCTACATTTTTCGTCTCTGTTTATGTTTCTATCAAAAAGGATTAAAAAAAAATCAGAGCTACTTACAGCTCTTTATGCTCTCAGTCATGGCAAGTATTGGAAAACACAGCCCAGATTTTTGCTTAGTAACTGGCTTTGAAAATACAAATCTCTGTATTTTCTCAAAAGCAGTTTATGATTTTTCTGCCTAGAGGACAGGATCATCCAATCCGGACTCTACTTCATTTTATTTGCATTTTATTTTCTTTATTCTGAATGCTTTCTCTTCACAAGTTGCAGTCTTGACCTGCCCCAGTGCTAAGTTCCTCAAGGTCTGCGTTCTCTCCCGTCTCGGCTTTCCTAGGCTTTCCAGTGCGCTGGCAGACAGGCAGAGAAGCTTTCCTGGGTCCCTTCATCTGTAACCTTTCTCCAAGTGAATGCTAATTGAAAAAGAAAGAACACCACTAATCTTGGAATTTAAATGCATTTAACAAAACCAATCTCACTCTAAATTGTTGTTTCGCCATTCCACTTTCCCTAACAGATGTCGAGAAACTGCAATTCCTATTAAGAGCATTTGACTGTTTACTCGGCACGGAACTACAGCCCCAGCCTGCATCAATCTAAATGCGTTTCGAGACGTCAGGCCCCGAAAAGTGCAGACGGTTAGTTGGTTATTTTTAAATGTAATCTTCACATAAAAGAATCGCAGCATTTTCCCTTCCACTTTGTCATCCCTTCTCCTCTTTAACGATGGCATCGGGGATAGGAAGAGGAGGGAATTTTTATGATCCGTTTCATGTAAGATGCTTGGGGCGGGGGGACCTGCTACTGGTTTTTGCAGTGGGGCGGGAGGAATTATGAGTTGAGTTGATGCAGCTGATCAGCAGAGAATGTGCTGTCCAGTGCTCTAGCCCAAATGTTAGGCAGTCGGACGGGAGCTGTGAGTTCTGGATGCTTCTGCTGGACAGGGAGCAGGAGACAGCTGGGCTGAGGCAAAGGACTCCCGGGCTGGGTTCCCTGACCCTGTATGGGCTGGTGGACCGGACCGAGATGAACTCTGTCCACTTCTGAACCCAGACACCCCCTGCATGCGCTTGGCCTGCACCTCGGCGTATCTTCTCTTGCCTCACTCAGCACTTGGCACAGAGCGTACTTCTCTTGCACACCCAGGCTGTGTGATGTTTTTCAGAGCCGTGTCTGTACCAGGCTGCAGGGCCCCTCTCATCTTACCGGCGTCCGGCTGCATACTTTGGAAGGATGTGTTTTCAGAAATCTCTGCATCCTGATCTGTTTTCCCTTTCCAGTTCATTGTCCCGCTTACTAACTTACTAAGGAGAGAGGAGAGAAGGTGTATAGATGAGGTAAGAGCATCAACTCGAACTGGCAAAAGATCCTGTGTGGGGTGCCCAGTGGGGACTTGTGCATCAATGGGGCACTCGGTGACATGCTGGCACAGTAAACACACTGCACGATCACATCCCTTCTGCACAGCATGTGGGTGTCTTAGCTTGCATTTGACCCATTTTCTAGACTGCAAAACTGAGTCTCCGAAAGGCTAACCCGATGCCAACTCTACGGTGTTAAAGAGATCAGGTGGACCTGAAGCTCATGCCCTGTCTGCCAATCCATGTTGACTTCCGGTGCTTTCTCTTTTCCCTCTTTTGAAAAAAAATCTGTCAGAGCTATTTAAATATATACGAGGCCTTTGCCTGCCTGGAAGCATCTAGAGGACAGAAGTTGCCCTGGTTCCGGTTTATGTGGTCACAGGACTCTTGGGTTCTGGCTACCTGTGCACTGAGCAATGAATGGTGGCATTGCTGAGGGGGCTCATGGTGACAGTGGCAGCCTCAGGACCTCGTGGATGTGATGTTCCACCACATGCTACTCTTGCTAGCTTGGAATATCAAAATTCCCCATTCAAGGGGTGTCTGTGTGCTGGCCCCTAAGCCGGTGGTCTGTGTGCTTCAGTGGGAAAATCGATTTCCCTCCTATGTCTGAATCCACTTCTGCGCTTTGGATTCCAGCTGTGTTTCTGTCTGGGTGAGAATGGGGTGAAGCGTGGAGATCGCAGGGCAGCCTGGGCCAGGCTGGATGCCGGAAGCGGGCAGGTCCGGTTCTGGACTGAACTCTCAAGCAGCTCCAGGAAACTGATCTCGAGTGCGAGCTGAAGGTAGCGGTTGCCCTCTGGGATGGGGTGGTGGCTTGTCCTGCCAGTGTGGACCGAGTTCCTGTCTAACCCAAGAGAAGTCATAAGCTGGGGACAGCCAAGCAGACGGGCTCCCTCTGTGGCACACTGGGCTTTCCTGTCCCAGGTCTGCTCTCTCTCTCTCTCTCTCTCTCTGTGCCTTGTTTCCAGCTTCCCTTTGTCTCTCTGTTGTTTCTGGCCTCCCCTCCCTTCCACCTGCTTGTTCCTGGTCCCGGCTCCCCCTTTCCAAGTTTCTCCCCCTTCCACCATTGTCTTCTTGCCTTTCCTGTCTCTCTTTTCCCCTCCCTTATTTGCAAATCCACCCCCATGCTAGTGAGGAGGAGCCAGGAAGCAGCACTTCATAGCAGGCTGAAGGCAGCGTTTCGTGTGTCCAGGGAGGACCAGGACCCCTTCTGAGGATGCCAGATGAGGCCAGTGTGGCTTGGAGCCTCTGTCCAGGGCAGAGGGCCAGCCGGGTTCACGCACTCCGGTGAGCGTCCTAAGTGAAACGCCAGCCTAAGTTTACCTGGGGCCACCGACAGAGTGGCCCCACTGTGGTGGTCTCTGCTCCGTGTGTGCAGCCCAGGAGGACCTCTGAGTGACTTCTGTCTTTGAGCTTTGTGACAATACAAGGCACAGGGAGTCAGAGATTTAAAATCCTACAGCAGTTTAGACTAATCCTTCCTTTCACGCAGGAAGAAACCAAATCTCTGAGTTGGAGAAACTTTTGCAGACTCACAGAAAAAAATAAAAGAAAGTAAAAGCGGAGAAAAGGAAAATCCAAATCCACATCAACTTTTTTTTTCTCCCTATATGGACTACGTCATACAAAGGCAAGAAGGGAGAGGATTGGACCAGAGAAGGAAAAAAGAAAGCAGAACTGAGGTCCTAGGGGAGGGACCTTTCTAAACAATCCATGCACTAAAATGGGACTTAAAAAACCATTATGATCCCAGCACTCCGGGAGGCTGAGGCAGGAGGATGGCAAGTTCAAGTTCACCCTGGGCAACTTAATAATTTCATGAGATCCTAACTCAAAAAATGGTCTGGGGATGTAACCAGTGGGAAGGTTCTGGCTTCAACAATCACCAGAAGTACAACCACCACCACCACCTCCCTCGCCCCCCAAAAAGAGTGAAAGATGTCTCCAGCCACAATTTCCTTTATTTTCCCAGCAGTAATTCACAGCTAAACCCTATCTCAAAAAAAAAAAAAATCCTGATTTAAATTTAACCCACATCTGTGGGTCCCTGTCTCATATTCAGGAATTTCTAAGCCCTGAGGGGTTCAGTTCACCCAACCAGCGTCTGGGTTTTCCTTCACTGAGGTTAGCAGTGAAGAACATAAATGCTGAAATCAGAGGTGTTTCTGAAATTCTGTTGATTGACCTTTCTACCCATTTCTGTGCTTCTCCTCGGTAAGGAATCTGAACTTTAGCTTCCTCATCCATCTGTGGGAATTAGGAAGCTGGCGTTAAGGAAGCAACAGGGGCTAGGCGGTAGGAGTGTGGGTGGGAAGCATCTCCCCGCATGGCAGGCGCTGGTGGGCACCTGCCATTCCTCAGTGCGGAGCCGCATCTGAAGGTGGGTAAGCAGAGCAGATGAAGGGGGATGAGAGTCTCTTCCCACATCTGTAATTTCCTTCTCTTCATTCAGGAGACTCAAACTGAGCCCCCACTAACACCCAGTCAGAGTGCTTGGGAACCAATCACAGGAACTGTTACCAGTGGGTGCAGAAACGAGCCGGCTTTTAATGAGGCAAAAACAATGCCTGGTGGAGCGAGTTGGCAGCCCCAGGTGGCTGATGTTCCCGCACGGCCCAGCCCCTCCTGGGGGGGTGATGGAGGATGCCCGGGTGATGCTCGGGGAAACGCACGGGGAGCGAGGCGGCAGCTCTGCAGCCTTGCAGGAAGAGATGAGGGCGAGGGATGGGAGGTGAGTTGGTCATAGGAGTGTAGATGAATCCATGCGGCTCGCACCCAGCAGAGAATGAAGACAGGAATCTGCTGCCGGGGTGAGACCTTCTGAAGAGTTGGGTGTGGTGATTACAGGTGGGCCTGCGTCACTGTGATTGTCCAGGAGCCCGGTCCCTTTGGCCAGGATGTTTGCAGTCACTGGGAGCACACTGTCACTGGGATTCAGCTTTTGTGTGAACAAAGCTAAATGGAGAACCAGGGTTGTTTGGATCCTACCCTTCTTGCTTTTCCCTTCCCTCAAGGGATGTCATCCTCAGCTCTTGCCCTGGATTTGAAGGCGGCCACCGCATAGCGTCTTTCCCTCGGTGCCTCTCCATCACCTGTCACATGATGCCTGGGGACCTGCTGTACCCACAGTGGGCACCCTTCGGAGTCCACTACACTGTGCCCCTGGCCCTCCCTTTGTGTGGGATCTGCAGGGTGGAAATGTCTGTGCCTGTTCTGACTTCCTGTTCCTCTAGATGTCTGCTCCCCTGGCGCAGTCTTCTCTCCTGAGCCTCAGGGCTCCTGGTAATGTGGCAGGACAAGTCTCCTATTTCTGTTTTGTGCTGTGGACATCACCTGGCATGCATGGCTGTCACCTGCAGGGCCCTGTTTTGGGTGCTGTGAGTCAGTGGGTCTCTGGCTCAGCCACCTCCCAGAAGTCACCTTGGACCAGCCGCTTAAATTCCAGATGCCCTTCAGGCTGTTGCGAAGATCGGATGAGTTCTATGGTTGTGCAGACCCAAGGACTGGACCTTGTGAGTGCTCCTATAGGTCTGGCTCTGAGTTGAGCCAGAAGCCAGGGGAAGTCCAGGGAAGGACTCATGTTCAGAGAGGCAGAAAGAGCCCAAGCCAGGCCAGCTTTGTGATAGGGACTCAGACATGATCCCTGACTCTGTGACACTCTGTGACATTGCACAGGGGGCACACACACACACACACACACACAGAGAGAGAGAGAGAGAGAGAGAGAGAGAGAGAGAGGGAGAGGGAGAGAGAGAGAGATGAGGAGAAAAGACGATGCTAGCCTATTTCCAAATCTGAGCAGATTTCCAATTAGGATAACATTCAGCCATTCTTCGGAGGAGATATAAGAAAGGAGTCGCTCGTCTCTGGGCCTGCTCAGAAGCACGCGGTGGCAGAAGGTAATCAAGC